>APFE031499540.1:0-26555 GCA_000404065.3 Pinus taeda
ATCATTAGTCTATTTGCAGTTAGACTAATTAAAACTAGTTTAACCAAGTCAAACTGAACACAACTCCATCAACTCCACCAAACTCAACTGATTGAGTTCTAACTGAAGTCATGCATGCAACAACTCAACTGACCCATAAAGAAACTGTGTTTCCTTCTAACAGCTGCACGTGCCACATCTGTAGCTCAAACTGAAGTGCTCCAAGAGAATAAGATAAAGTTTATAGTCTAAATATTATTGTAAGCTAATAATATTTGACTTCTCTACAATTAGACTTGATAGTGTCACCGCTGTTGTCTAAAAGTAGAAGTCCATCTATTTTTTCCAACTTGACCAATCATCCATAAATAACATCCTGCAACTCATAGACATAGTCTAAAAATAGACTTTGCGTCATACTTTGCCTGCGGTCCCAGTTAGTGAAGGCGACTCTTTTCACTAAGCTCCATCATCTTGTTGCAATCTCAACACACCCAATGCTACAATGTTTCACAGAGAAACCAACAACACTTCCTTACAAAATACAAAATTCCAGCGTCTGGATCTCTAGGATGAGGGTTCCATATATAGATATTTTCACGTGGGTGAGTCAGCTTCTGGGATTTTGATTAGTGTCATTTCCTTGATAGTTCTTGGTTCCACTTGATTTCATGATCTCTTACTGATCCCTAGGTGAATTCAGAGAGGCAAGTGTCAAATGAGCAGTTTCTAGAAGATTCTCTGAGTTTCACCTAGCAAACTAGCTCTATCATTTGTCTGCTCTCGCTCATCGCACCCTACAGAAGGGCTTTTCAGTATGCATCTCACCCTTTGCATGTGACAGGTGAGATGCATCGCACCCTCAGCATGGACGAGTCTGTATGGTCCAGTTTTGACCAGTTCTGAGCATTTTTTTAGGGAGAACTTTTGGGAAATGATGTAATCAGTTGATCTTGTTCCTTTAGGGTATGAAACAACACTTTTAGGGGTTTAGAAGCCCTTGGTTTATAGACAGATGTGATTGGGGTTGCAGTGCCCAAATATTTCTATAACACCCACATTGATATTTTTATTCCCTGCGGACTTCTTATCAAATGAATGCTTCATTCAATTATGATGGATATCAAATTTTTGTTTCACTTTCAACCTTTCTTCCTCGAGCTTAAGAAGAGTGTCTATTCGATTTTGAACAAGGATAGAAGGTTTTCCTTGGGATTCTTGCGAAAGTTGCAAGGTAAGAAGATAGATTTTTGGTGGAAGGATAACCTCTTTTTCATATATAAGGAAATATGGGGAGGTTTTCATAGAGGGTTTGGTAGTAACATGGTCAACCCATAGTGCATTCACCAAAGCATTGTGCCAATTCTTCTATTTAGAGAAAATATTTTTCTTGATAATGAAACTAAGGTTTTTGTTTACAAACTCATTTAAATGGTTTCCCTGTGGGTAGTAGTTAGGCACATACTTCAAAATAATACCATATTCTAATGAAAACTCATAAATCTTTAATGAAGAAAAATAAGTTGCATTATTGAAGAAAAGTGATGTAGGAATGTTGAACTTGGTTATGATGTTCTGTTTGAGAAATTAGATGACTTCTTGATCATTAACTTGTATCAATGACATTACTTCAGTCCACTGAGTGAAATAATCAGTTGCGGTCTTAATGTATCGGTGCTACTTTGATGAATGAAGAAATATTTCACCTATAACATCTAGCTCCCATTGTTGGAATGGTTCTTCAAACACTATGGGTAGAAATGGGGAAACTGACTTTTGATCATGACCAACACACCTTTGACATATAGGGCACTTTCAGGCATAGGCATGAGCACCCTAGGATAATGTGGGCCAATAATAAACAACCCTCATTACCTTATGTGTTGTTGTATCTCCCACAAATTATCCATCTACTGGTCCATCATGCATATCTTTTAACACCCTTTATGAATCTAGTGGCTCTAAGCATCTAAGAAGGAAACCATTATGGTGCATTTCGAAAAGCACATCATGCACTAGTCAATATGATAAATCTTTGAGACATATTTCCCTATTTTATTTATTCGATAAATGTGAAGACAAGGTATTTTTCTCTAGGTACTACTATATTTCTGAATAACAATATGTGGTTGAACTTATGGGAGGAACTTGTTGAACATTACACATCTCTATTTCTTGTTCCCACCTTGAAATATCTTCTTCTGGTGAATCCTTCATTTCAGCCACTAGTCGACAAAGACCATGGCCTTTGACAATATGAATTAGATTTAAATAAAGATAACATTCTTGTAAACAAGTCATTCAATTCTCTCTCCTTTCACCCATTTTTTTTTGTACATACAATGTTCTAACACTTGGATGAGGCACATAGATAATTGTATGAACTTTCAGGAGGTAAGGACTAAAATTTTTAACCTCCTTATAAACTACATATGATTTCTTATCAATAGTGGGATAATTCAATTCAGATCCCTATATGCCAATAGTCATGAAAGATATAGGCCATCTATTTCCTTGATTGTCTTTCTATGTTAATACAAGCACAATAGATGAGTCAGAAGCAAAAGTCTATCACAAGAATTGGTTTCCAAAATCAAGACTATATAAGGTTGCAACATCAAGAATGGCTTGCTTGATTTGGGAAAAATAATCTTTCTCCATTTTATCCCTTCTATGTGTAGCATCCTTGTTTATTGCCTCCTATAATGGCTTAACAATATGAGCACAGTTAGGTATGCAATTTTGTAGGAAATTAATCTTTCCCAAGAAAGATTACATTGCCTTCTTGTTAACTAGAAAAGAGATTTGTGAAATAGCTTCCCTTTGTAAATCAAGCTTGATTACACTCTTATCAATGATGTGTCCTAAGAGATTACCTTTTGACACACCAAAGATGATCTTTTTCATATTCAACGAAATCCCATACTTGCAACATCGCTCAAAAATATTCTTAAGATGATGGAGATGATATGTTGTTTTCTTTGAAAAAATTGTTACATCATCCTTGTAGATGACTACAATTTATCTAATCAATCCACATAATGCAATGTTCATGCCCTGTTAAGAAGTAGCACGAACTTTAATAAGTCTAAAAGGAATGCACTTAAATGGAAAAGTTCCCCACTTCTTCTTGAACATGGTTTTCAAGCAATCTGGTTCTGTTACTAGCACCTAACCATATCTAGAAAAACCATCTAGCAGTGAAAACATTTATGACCTAGATACCATCTGGATTATCTACTCCATCGATGGCACGAGGTAATTGTCTTTATCTGAAGCTCGATTGAGGTTGCAAAAGTTGATACACATGCATATCTTATTAGGCTTCGTTCTAACTAGAACCAGGTTAGAATCCCATATAAAATATCTAAATTTAAAAATGATCCAAGAATATAAAAATTTACTTAATTCTTTTTGAACGAGGGGCTCAAGTGTTAGATGAACTTTTCTCAATTTCTGTTGGAATGGATTTGTCCCTTCCTTGATAGGAATGCCATGTTGAATGATATGTGTATCATATTTATTTTAAACATCATATGTACATGCAAATACATATCGGTACTATTTGAAGAGGTAAATGAAATGCTATCATTCTTGAGGAGAACTACATGTATCAAGGTATACATACTTTAGATCCTCTTTGGTTCCGAAATTGAATTGTTGATGTAATAATGTTGCGCTCCGAGTCTTAGCAATCACTAGTCCTATAAACCAGTTTTGTAGGTCATAAAGCTTCTCAAGAGAGATAGCACCCTTGGGTATAGGATTCCCTTTGGATGCTTGAATTGCTTCTTACAAATCCTTCTTATGCTCATCTTGTTCAACAAATACATATTTGAAGACATCCGCATTGGCCATAAAGTGTAGTATCTGTTGTTCATCATTAAACACATGAAAATTAGTTACGTTGTTGGGCACATATGGCTTATAAATAATTTCAATAGAAAAATCATCTTTTAATGGTGACATTCTAGCAGTTGTATTGTCCAATGTATCTGTGGTAGCATTGTGTATCCTAGGAAAAAAATAATATCAAATGCTTTGAAAAATGAAATGAGTCGACATACCTCTTTTTGGTAGTTTTTCAAAGTCAGTGAAACATAGTGAATTGTATTCCATACCTGATGGGTAACGATCTCTGAATCACCAATTACCTTAAGTACCTATACCTTAAGGTCTATTGTATTCTTTAACCCAAAAATGAGTGCTTCATATTCAACAGTGTTGTTCATGCACTCGAACTCCAAGCGACATGAAAAAATCTACCTTTTAATATGAGGGTCAATAAGAATACAACCAACTCTAGAATCATCTTGAGTCTTAGACCATCAAAGTATAAGGTCCACATATTAGTAGTTGTTGGGCTTATTCCTATACTAGTAGTATGTACACCTATATTACAAATTTCATTTGCAATAGTTGGAATACGAGGAATGAGATCCAACTATTTATATGGTGGTACAAGTGATGACCACACTTGATAACGCCCATGATCAACTTCCAAGAAATGATTTCCAAAAATGATGTCCACAAATCCAACTCGCTCAATATGTCCCTCAAGTGGTTTCATGGTATAATTCATATAAGGCTCGCTTTCCACTCAAATATGATTGTTTCTTGCCTTATAATGAATCCATAAATGTGTAATTATGTTGAGAAATAGCCTTGTATCTTATTGGATCAATATATCCTCAAAAGCAAACCATAAGCTCTAGAAATGTCCAAAATAACAATTTTAATGCATTGGTGAACTCTATGGTCTGATGATAAATGGATAATAACATTATGGAGTTCACTAATTTCCTGGGCCAGTGATATTCCTAGTTGTATGATTCGAGCATTGGTATTTTCCCATTTAGCATTAATTTTCTTAGAAACAGATAATGGAATAACATTTGCAGATACACCACATTCAATGAGATAATCATGGACATTATAATTAAAAATTTCAAATGTTAATAGACAAGGGAGGAAATAAGTGTTACTATTTAAATTTATATGATTAACTAAATATTCAAGAAGACTGAGAGAATTACCAGACACAACTTGAGAAGAGAAAACTTCATTACCTGACAAAGGCTATGATGAAAGTGCTTGGATTAAAAATTGACATTGTTCTGCTATCTTAGCGAGCTCAAAGATTGAAATGTTAGCATAGTCTCTCTTCATATCCTTAATAATGTTGTCATCAATACTTTGAATCTTCATATGTTGTGTTGAAGTATAAAGTGGTGTAGCTTTGTGAGAAGCAACAGGAGTGGTGGACTTATTATTTTTGTTTATGAAAGTGTTCTTAGAAGGAGGAGTACTTCCAGACTTAGTCTGCATACTCTGAGTAGGGTTATGTGGTTGTAATATCCTTCTCAATAATTGCTTCTTAAACTCTTTCTTAGAAATAGGTCCTTTTCTCCTCAAATTATATCAAGTAGTTTCTTACGAAGGAGGGGCCTCGCTCCTTGGTGGTTCATCAATGCTTTTATTATCAATGTTAAATATGACATCAAATGCATTAACTACATGTCCAACAATTGAACTTTCCTCAATCATGGTAGGTTCACTTGCTTCTTTAGTCTGATCAGACTCCTCATCTACTAACAAGGTATCTATTAAATTAGTCATCATAGGGTTCATGTTATGGTTCTATTATGGACATGTATTCTCTAAATGCTTTGACTAATGGAAAGTGAAATATTTATCCATACCCCAAACTTTCAACATTGAAAATCTAGTTTGAGCTTTGAGAGGAATTGACAAGAAGGGTCTCTTGATGATTGATGAGGCATTGTGTGCTCAGCTGGAGGAGAAGGAGGCTAGGTGGAGGGAACAAGGTGCAACAACAAGGGAAAAGAAACATGATTGTTCATTGAGGATTCACTATGCACTAGGAAGGTAGATCTAGGGCCACAAGGAGGGCACAACGTGCAAAGACAAGGCACAAGGGATGCCTCACTACCCACTGAGAGTGCATAGAGTGCTCAAATGGGAGATTGAAGGCTTGATTGGCACAAGGAACAACAAAAAGAAACAAGGAGGGAGTATTAATGACTAGGGGTGTGCTGTGAACTAGAGAGAATCTTCCTGGGATTAGGTCACATAAACAAATAACAAGGAGGGTCTCCACTATGCCTTCGGATTGTGTCGTGCACTTCTCATGGCCTAGGAGGTAGGACCTGATCTAAAATGGGGCACTAAAGGCTTCTTATCATGCTTACAAGAACGTCTCCCACTCCAAAGCTTATATATTCCCAAGATCTATGCTTATGAGTGATAATTTGCGGAATAAATAACTTGAAATAGGTGTATTCTTGTGTTTTTACTTTAGCTGTTAAGTGCTTTAAGTTTATTTTCTTGAACTGATATACAACATATAACAACAAATACAATGCAGCAGTAAGTAATCACACATAACATCAATATAATATGGAGTTCACCCAATCCTCTTGGGCTACATCTCCTTGAGCTCTAATCAACTCAATTAAACTCTTTGGGATTATGGTTGAATTCTTTTACAAGTTCCACGCTCAAATCTAATAGGTTATGACTGAACCATTGGGCTTAGAATACCATTTTTATCCCTGGTTGTTTGGCTCCCTGGCTCTCGGCTCTTGGCTCTGGCTTTCAGCTTTGGCTCTGGCTCTGGCTCTCAGCTTTGGTTCTCACTCTAGCTCTGGCTCTGGATCTGGCTCTCAGCTCTGGCTCTAGCTCTAGCTTTGGCTTTTGGCTTTGGCTCTGGCTTTGTCTCTTGGCTCTGGCTCTGGCTCTAGCCTTGGCTCTGGTTTTGGGTCTGGCTCTCAGCACCTGGCTCTCGGCTCTGGCTCTCGGCTCTTTGTCAAGCCTCAAACCTCTGGTGGCTCTTTCGCTGTCCTCCCAACTTATGGTGGCACTCTGGGAATCTACAACTCTCTGGTCTTTTGTGCTTTGCAAATCTGATGCACTTAGCTCTTTGGGAAATCACCCCTTTGCATTCAGCTAGACTTCAAATAATATAGAGTCAAATCTATATCCCTCTTAGGTCCATGATCTTCACCGCTCATTGAAAATCACATTGCCTATGGCCAAACACCAAATACATAGAAATACACTAAAAATCCAAAAGCTTGATTTCAAAATTTATGCAATCAATTTCATAAACCTCATTGGCTCTGTGCCTCGACCGCATATCATAATTGCAATAGGCATATGTCAACAACCCCTTATATGGTTGGGATCCCAATTGCTGATCGCCAATATTGGTGCATCGCATATCGTAATTGCAATGACCTGGGGGTATATACAACTTTCCAATGGATTGTGCTGACCCGATATATATATATCTCTGATGCTGATCTATTGATCCGATAATCGCAATCGCAAGTCACCCATCGCAATCGCTGATTAGCTCATCACTTTAATCACAATCGCAATCGGCTCTGCCCGAGGTTTCGATATCACATGCAGGCCTTCCTTCAATGTGATATATTGGAGATCGCTAATGGGGGGTCCTTAAGGCCTTTGGTCTAAGTCCTCCCTTGGAACCTTTCCAATGCGACATTTCCTTAAGGAATGCATATTCGCCATTAAGTCCCATTTATAAGAAATTGCCTCCTTTTCAAAGGACAATGGGAAAATTTCTTTTTACAATAACTTCTTCATCGGAAGTCCATTTTCACCCATTCAATATGTGTTAGATTTAGAATGAAGAGATCTATGCAATGAGACTATTTCCAAGAGCATCCTTTGACTTTGATTTTCCCTTGTGAGAAAGATTTTCAGACTTAGAGTCTATAGTAGATCCATTTTGGATCACGCCTTCCCACTATAAATATTTTGGACTCCAAAAGACTGATATACTAATTTGACTAATAATTGAGAGTACGCTACCCTCTTCTTTCAGCCTCCATACACTTTTCTTTCATAGTGCGCTTGAACCAAAGCCTTTGAACACTTCCTTCCTAGATGTGCTTGTCCTCCTCGGAAGAACTGTTTTCCTCCTTGACTTCATGTAGAACTCCTATTGAGAAGGTTACAGAAGGTAGTTTGAACTTCTCTTCCTCGATCATTGATCCAAGGTGGCTCAAAAAAATGTGAAGTTACATCTTCTTCACAAAATTTTACATTTGTATCTGTTTGACATATTGTCAACAACAACTATTAACAACAACAGAATTACAGACAACAATTGGATGGCTTAAACTTCTGCTTCAACAAAATAAATAGATTTCACATCTTGTGAATACCTCCATGTCCTTACATCTACATACAAATTATTAACTACTTAACAAGCCAATAGAACATGCATTTAAAACAATTGACCCTTCAAGTCAAGCATGTAGGAAAAGAACTTTAGGATTATTTTTCAAAGATGAAACACTTCATCATCATCCCCATCTTGAAGACCAAATCAAATTTTCCCAAGTCAATATTACGTGCACATTTTAAAACAAGGTAATCAACCCTTCAAGTTAATCACACATACATGTTCAAATACAAGAAAATCATCAACATTCCCGTGTTCATGCATATCATGCTTATGCATGCATTTCATCCTTCAAATTTCACTTAAGTACATTGTACTTTCGCAAATGAAATGAATATAAAGTTGCAGTAATAAAGTGAGTTTCCTACTCAAATTTTCCATTCACCTTCTTGGTAAAATCCTCCATCTTGCATCTCATTAACAAAGAAATGCAAATAGATGACTTATATCAATAGACATGAAATCTTAATTGGATAAGAACTCTAACCATTTCTTACCAATCCATTTCGAAGGTCCTTCCTTTGTCTGCACATCAACAACAACATGTGAATCATCTTGAAACAAATCAGTTATGGAATCTTCCTTTCCGCCCCTGCCATTCTCTCCTTCCACCTTCTTAAAGTTTCATGGAAGCATTGTTGGATTGAGAGTACAACTTTTTTTAGCAATATGTCCTTGCTTATGGCAGTAAGTGCAACACATGTGCATCTCTTCAACAGCATGATTTTCCTTGTCCAATGGACCTTTGGCCATCCTCTTCCAATAGATAGAAACATTATGGTTATCCAATCCACAAAAGGAACATGCAATGCTTTTCCAATGCTTATATGGAAATTTATCACACTTAACATAATCAGAAGGAATATGATTAGAACCAAATTTATACCATTTTTTTTCACCATTTTTAGCTTCATGAGGAGGTGAATCAAATGAAGAAGTGGCTTCCTTTGGAACACCATCAACCTCTTCAATGGTTTCAGAGTTTCCACAACTCTCTGGTTCAAGTGCATTCTTATGAACATCTTCTTCCCGAAAATGATGTTTTGAGCTATTGCATTCCCCATGAATACAATCTTTACACTCTTGAGGTAGAAGACTTGAAATGAAACTCCTTATTGGAACTATTTCAATTGTCTTCATGGTAGCTTTGGAACTTTCTCCATAAGACTATCCATAGCCAAGACCCAAATACTTAGGCCTTTCCTCAACTGTTATTGGCTCAACAATATGCATGTTTTCCCAAGCCTTTTCCTTCATAGCCTATTTTGGACATTAACATGGACCCTATGCCTCTGGTATGTTTTTCAAAAGAACCAACATAAATATTCTTAAAGGAATTTGAAGACAAACTAGATTTGTTTACCTCTTCTTCAAGTTGATACTTGACTAAGGCTTCTTTGGTAACTAGGAGCTGTCTCCAACTCATGCACACTTTCTAGGTTCATATTTGCAATATGAAGTTGTTTATGCATTTCCTGCAATTTGTTAGAAAGCAATTGCTTCTCTTCCTTCATGGAATTCACCTGCTCTCGAAGTCCAACACTCATTTCTCTCACCATATCCATCATGATGAACAAGTCTTGCTTCATGTCTTCATCAAAGAATCTTGTGATGAAGGAAGGATTTTAGGACTCACTTGTAGGAGTATTCATTATCAAAATGAACAAAAGAACTTCAAACAAGATTAACAAAGAGATTGTTCAAGCAACCTTTTGCAACAAACCTCTTGTGCTTCAAGGATTTCCTTGAGGTCCTTTAGGATAAGAAGAATGCCTTCAACCCTTCTTCCTTCTTGTCCTCTCCTCGACTTAGCTACCAATATATTCCCCTTCACCTCTGGAAACTCAAAAAATAATCAGTTTACAAACAATAAAACAATAAATCCTTGACTGTTTAAACATCTTTCAAGTTAAACAAGAAAATAGATTGCTCTCTCAATCAAGCATCCTGCTTTGATCAATTAAGAAGCATGATGCCACCTGCTTCATGATACCACCTGCTTTGGCATAACTTGCTTTGATATAACCAACTCTGATACCACTTGATCTGAAATGGGGCACTAAAGGCTTCTTGTCATGCTTACAAGAACCTCTCCCACTCCAAAACTTATATATTCCCAAGATCTATGCTTATGAGTGATAATTTTCGGAATAAATAACTTGAAATAGGTGTATGCTTGTGTTTGTACTTTAACTATTAGGTACTTTAAGTTTATTTGCTTTAACTAATATAAAACATATAACAACAAATGCAATGCAGCAATAAGCAATCACACATAACAACAAATATGGAGTTCACCCAAACCTCTTGGGCTACGTCTCCTTGAGCTCTAATCAACTCGATTAAACTCTTTGGGATTATGGCTGAATTATTTTACAAGTTCCACACTCAAATCCAATATGTTACGATTGAACCATTGGGCTTAGAATACCATTTTTATGCCTGCCCATTTGGCTCTCTGGCTCTCGGCTATTGGCTCTCGCTCTCAGCTCTGGCTCTAGCTCTAATTTTCGGATCTATCTCTGGCTCTGGCTCTGGCTCTCAACTCTAACTCTAGCTCTGGCTTTGGCTCTTGGATCTGGCTTTGGCTCTAGCCTTAGCTCTCAGCTCTGGCTCTCAGCTCCTGGTTCTCGGCTTTGGCTCTCAGCTCTTTGTCAAGCCTCCAACCTCTGGTGGCTCTTTCACTATCCTCACAACCTTTGGTGGCACTATGTGAATCTATGGCTCTGTGGCCTTATGTTATCTAC
Organism: Pinus taeda; assembly: GCA_000404065.3. Classification (NCBI taxonomy): domain Eukaryota; kingdom Viridiplantae; phylum Streptophyta; class Pinopsida; order Pinales; family Pinaceae; genus Pinus; species Pinus taeda. Next base: position 10,963 of record APFE031499540.1, read on the forward strand.
AACTATGCTATGCTTAGCTCTTTGGGAAATCACCCCTTTGTCGTCACCACAACTTCTGGTGGCTTCTCAGCTTTCATGAGCTTCTAGTTTTGCTCAACCTCCAAGCGACCCTTTATCAATTGTGCTCTCTATGTATTTATCGTGCATCATTTTTTTCCCCTGCAAGCATGTAAGTGTTGAAGCCCCAAAAATTGGGTCAAAAACAAGGGGGATACCCACCCGGTCCGGACCTTGGTTGGCAACTCCTTTTCCGTTTGGTATAGCAGGTTTGACTGGGGATAATGGGACCAGTTTCCCAATTTTTGAGTGTGTGTGTGTAGAATATGATATCTTTGATCTAACAATTCCTAATTAAGATGCTCTAATTCTAACTTTAATCTAATGACATGCTATTGTATTCTAATAAAACAGAAATATCTAAGTCTATACTAACCCGGGATGTAATCTTTGTTATGTGCGATCTAAAATGATTTCAAGTAACAATTCGTAATAAAGATCATTCAATTGTCATAAGGAAAGGATTCAATATAGATAAACCACTTCAAATAAAAATTTAGGTGAAACAGTTGTGAAAAACATATCAGACAGTAAGCTACATTTATATTAAGCACAAATAAATATCTATCACTGTACAAAAGTGCCAAATGATAACTCAGGCATTCAAGCATTAACATATAAATGACTGACTTTAAATATCACTTTAACACAGGAAATAGAAACAATTAAGAGATAAAAGTACCATTTATAACTAGTTCTACTCATGAGCTTCAAGCAATAGTGATTTATCTCTTCTCAATCCAACATCAACTAAGAGTACAGAAGTGCAACATCAGTAGCAGATATCAGATGCAAAAATCAATAAATCCTGTTCCATTCATTCACCAAAACCTCCTTGGAGGGTGCAAAAGTGCATGTTCTGAGGACAAGTTTTTGATAAATTTTTGGACCCTTCTCTAAATGCATGAGAAGGGTTTAAATACTACTATCTATGTCTAAAAGTAACTTATTTACAAAAATTTAGGATACGGTTTAAATGACCGTCCTTTTTCAAGGAAAAATAAAATAAAACTATTTCTAAAATTAAATCTAAAACTAACTATTTCTGTATTTTCTCCCAAATGTCACAAGCATTCAACATTTGCTTGAGAAGAGTCAGTTAGCTGACTTCAACCTTTAAATGTGCTGCAAAAATGGAATCAGCAAGAGCTGACACTATCTTTTCGGTACTGGGCTTATAGGAGACTGAGCAATTAGAGGCTTTCATTTTGAGAAGTTTTACCCAGCGATGTGCGATTAGCACTAGGCGTGAATCGCGCATTGGAAATTGCCTTTGTTTCTTAATCTGGGATTCCTTAATGTGATTTTCGCCTCTTGCGTGTTTTCTTGTAGTGGATGAAAAGTTGAAATTTTGTGAAAATAGTGATTCCAAGAGCTCTTGACCTTGAGCCCTTAACTGCCTGTCTTTGATGTCAGTGCTGTCTAGTACTCCTTTTACCATTTCTATGCAGGGGAGAATTGTGGGCCTTGCCGCTCTCTGGTGCAGGAATGAACAAGCTAACTCTGCAATTGATGCTTCAGATGACCTTAATGAGCCTGAAGTAGCCGTAAATCCCATTACTTTAGGATTTATTTCCTCAAGTAGATTATGTATGCCTTCCCAGGTGAAAATACCCATGTCTCTATTGCATGCGGTGTCCTTTTTTTATCTTCAGACATCAGAGCCTCGCCTATCTTCACCGTATTTTCTTGTACACTGCTTTGTATAACCTATTGTCCTTCGTTCCTGTAGCTTACAAGTGAGGTGAGAGTAGATAAATAATGACGGGAAAGCTCTAAATGTTGAATACCTGCAAAAGTATATCACCTTACGTGAACTAGCTCTTCAATAAACACAAAATCATATTTCCTTAACAACTGGCAACTACTTCATTAATTAGCATTAAAGCGCATAACCAATTTGTTTTAGGGAAAAAAGCTTTTTCTTGAATAATGAGCCAGAAGAGTCTGTGATGGAGCGATTTCATAATTTTCTTTAAAATATCGTAGATCGCTGCATTGCATAATCACAAGATTGTAAGATCTTTATGTTGTCCTATCATAAGATTGTTTTGTCGCATTATCGCAATTTTGCAGTATCGCATGGTCGTAACATCGCATAATTGCAATATCGCATAATCGCAATATCACATAATTGCAATATCGCAGAATCATAATATATGTATGTTTTCTGTTAAGCAGTTTCTTGCGAGGCGTGATTTTGCGATATGTGCTATCGCATATCGGCGTTTTCTGCGGTTTTTTATTATAAGTGTGCTTCTAAGACTTGCGATGCGATATATGTTTATCCTTATGCAATTTCGCATCGCATTCTCGTGATTTCAGAGTTTAGCTTGTAAGTAGACATGCTGTTATCTTTTCTGCGATGCGATATCCTTTAAGGAGCGATTTTATCTTTTCCCATCATGAAACTTAAGCTTTTTAGATATTTTCAAAGGTATTTTCTTAATTTTATGATGGTAAAGTTTTATTGAAAAGGAAATAAAATCACTAATTGAATTTTTTGAATTTTTAACTAAGGGTCCCCATTTATTTAGTATTAGTCATAACACTAAATAAAAAGGGGGGTTGTTGGTGGCCACAACAATTGGTGATTCACTTGGAAGAACTAGTTATCTTTGTCGTTCTTTTGAATTTTCTATACTTCCAAAATAGAAAATTTTCTAGAAAATTAAACTTTATTATAGAAAGATAAAGTACATTATGTTCTAACCTGTCAATGATATTTTGTTTCAACTATTTTCAACTCTGATTATTTGCTTCCTCAAGCGAGTCCTTGTATGTACATCAGTCATTACTTGGTTTATAAAGATAAAACAAAGTCTTCTCTATAAACTAGTTTTAAATATGTTCATTTGTCATAGGTAGAGTCTCTGCTACCAGCAGGCGTTCATAGCCTTGACAGGGTTACCTGTTACCCAGCAATGATCCTGAATCCTACTTAAAGAAACCTATAACTCTCAAAGAAGAATCCACATCCACACTTGTTGCTTTTGATTTTCTTTTACTCTTAAAGAGGAATGTCTTGGTTTGATAGCCAATTTATGACACAGTCATTCCAACCAACTCACCTATTGAGTCATCTCCAAAGTAATATCTCAGAGTTTTCCCTTGGGACTCCCCTAGAAATATCTCGGAACAAAGTTCTAAGATGCATGGATAGATTTGAGTGTAGGACATCCGATGGCTAGGATCTCTTATGCTTATGCCCCTCTGCATGGTTCCTGATCACATAGGCTTAAGTTTGAGATCCTCTGTTTCCTCCAATCACTAAATTCTGACCATATGACATTTGTTCATATTTGAAATTGTGGCCATTTCTGCCCTTAGCACTTGGTTATAATAGTCGTGCACATGGACAATGTAAAATACTCTTAGTGCTTTGAACTTGACCCCACTCATTTCCATACATGTATAGTTATGTAGCTCTTAGATCTATCCCTCCTAAAATTGAATGTGTGTGCATAACTTGTCTTGATGTCATCCTTCTTGAGCTTATGGGCATTTTGGACTAGTCAGTTATACTTGGGTACTTAGGCATTTTTTTATGTATCTTAGCACTCAAACACTACCCCTCCTAATAATTCAGTTATGCACATCTCTCTTGAGCTCCTCACAAGGCTCAATATAACCTGTTCAACATATTTACATGCATTATATATAAAGACATACAAATTTATGTGTGTGTGTGTGTGTGTATCACTGTTCGTCTTGAACTTGGCACCTAAAAGATCAGGCCTGAAAGCCAGAATATCACATAAAACAAAGATCTATCTATCTATCAATGCACATGAACCTTAGGACATGTTTAAACTCAATAATAATGACTAGATCATATATACATTGCACAGATGTCATTCAAATAAATTCCATGCTTAGAATATTATAAGCATTTGATCCATTAAACTATGCAAGAAGTTGACACTTATAATTCATATAGGAATCATCATTCTTTAGCATACACAAAGTCACATGTCATCTCATAACACATGCATTGAACCAATATATTGAATTCATATTAATATAGGCCTTAGGCCAACACAGAAACTTAAACCATTCCATAACCATGTCTCTAAAACAACTATGTTCATTCAGACATGAATACCTTAGTCCTCGACATCACAAGCCATCATAAATAAATGTATTGTACAAGCATAAAGAATTTAGGGTGTAAGAGACATCGATAAACACTTATCTTTGATAAATTAATCCAGGGAACTGAGATTGGGAGTTCAACTCTCCACCCAACCTTAGACATAATATAGGCAAGTATTTCTTGCAATAGTCACCCTTGAGTTAGATTCTAGAGTTTGAGGATGATTTCTCAATGGATTTAACCAAATCTTCCAACTAATATATATATGTGTGTGTGTCTGTGTGTGCATGTCTATATATATATAGATATATATGCATGTATGTATGTATATGTATGTATGCATGTATATGTATGTATATATATATATATATATATATATATATATATATATATATATATATATATATATAATATATATATATATTATATATATATATATATATACATACATATACATACATACATACATATACATACATACATATCTATCTATCTATCTATCTATCTATCTATCTATATATACATGTTGGCTTGTTGGGGCCTTATCCAGGTTCAGAAGTGATTTAGCCAAAACAAATCGCAAAACTACCGGCCCTTTCGACAATAGTCCGCGTTGTGCATACTGAGGTCTAACCCGAGGTAGTATGGGAGGGTATTGGAACCAGGTTTCCGCACCCTAAGGATGTCTTGATGAAGTCTAGGAAGTTCGCAAACCAAACCCGCGGGCTTGCACTACTTCTGCACAGCTCTGTAAAGAGCGCGAAGAGGTGCTATCTAGATCCTTTATCTTTATTGTGCTATTATTATAGATCTTGACTTAATTGTGTGTACCCAATATTCTCATTAACCATTCAACATTCATAACAAGTGTGTGTAATCATAAAACCAAAAAGAGATGCATAAATATAACAGAAGCATGAACACACAGTATTTCAAAATCAACTTATATTTTATTAATCCTTTGTTCAAGTACAATCCCAACTCCACCTTTCGCACATAGTTGTGGACTCTACCAAGCCTTTGTGCACTCAGCTACAGAGCCTCTTCCTACTACCACCACCCAAGACTTGGACTTACAAACTCAGAGCTAATTCGTCATCCCAAAGAACATGTTATCTCACAAAACTAAGACTCCCTTTACACTTAGAGCCTCGCTCTATTTATACAATCCCGTAGTCCATGGACCATGGGTAGGCTGACACACTTTACATTAAATATATTATTTTAGGGTAGAAAACCCTAGACTCTTGCGCTCTGTGCCCACATTTTGCGGGGTCTTTACATTGCACTTGACCCAAATTTAGGCTTTAAGCCCCAAAAAATCACTATGGGGGGGATCTGCTGCCCAACAAGCCCCCAACACAATCATCGTGACTCACCCTAAGTCACTCTGCTGGCGTGGTGATCTTCATGCAAAGCCCATGTAGTTTGTCTCGCATAGCTTGGGTGTCTGTAGCACACTATTCCACCACCTGTTGTACTTGTTGCATGCGTATCTCTGAATTTTCGTGTGCTAGGTCACATTCCTGTCCAACCGTGTATAATTCCTACATCTATGCCAGCTTCCCTTCAATGGTAGCTATGATTGTGAATGCTTCATCGATCCATGGCTGGATGTATGCTTTAAATAGGGCTTCCTTTTGGTGTGTGGAATTTAATCGTTCCTTCAGTGCCCTTGTTTGTTGTAGTTTGGCAACTCGTTGAGTAAGGGAAACCATTTGTATGGTGCCACGACATTGTTGTACTCCTTTTGCGACTCATGTGCCTCTATCTCTAGGCACTATAGGTTTGGGTCTTCCTATAGATGTGTAAGTATGGTGAGTGCTTGCTCTAACATCTCGGTGCACCCTTGTGTTGCCTTGCCAATTTTTTCCAACCCCATCTGGATAGCATGGGCGTGGTACTCTCTGACTTCTGGGGGTGTGGCGGGCTACGCCTTCAATCACAGCTTGATGATTTGTAGGTTCAGCTCCAACTGAACCTTTTTCATTTCCTCTCGGGCCTTGCAGACTCAAGCCACCAATCTATGGACCCGCTCTACTGCTGGTAATTCTCGTGGTAGGGCCAACTCTGGAATGCTCCTGCATGCATCCTCGATGGCTTGATCCAATCTGCTAGCCTACGTAACCAACATATCCCTCTGGATGCTAAGCTGGTCCATGTTGATTTTCTGCTCATTCAAGACCTGGATCACTTGGCCTTCCTCGGCATGGAGCAAGGCGATGACCCCATCCTGCAGCTGGTACAATATTTCACACGATAGGGTGGCCAAGTTCAAGCTGACACCTTTCTTGCTACTCATCACAACCCGTTCATCCTCGTTTGTTGTTGATAGCATGACTTTGGGCAATATGAAGTTGTTACTCATACGGGGTGCAGCGTCTGTTCGGCCTGAGTGGTTCTTGTTGCGACATACTGGGCCATTGTACCTGTTTGGGGGTGTTGTACCTATAAGCCCTAGAGATGCACGTTGAGTGCCTCCAACACAGTGCTCTACTCTATCTGCAATCATTGGAGTGTGCCCTCCTTGACTTCCCGAATCGTTTTGTTGATGTCCAATAGATTGCCTTCTAGGAGCATGATTGGGTTGTTGGACATCTTTGTGGCTTTCCCTTTCTTCATGGGGATAGTTTTCTTTAGGTTTCATGGCCACTTCAGTTGTGTTGATGTTGTACTGGGGTCCACGTGGTCCTCTTCCCTGTCCGCTTCCCCAGTCTATTGCCCTAAGGACATCTCCTGGCCTTCCTTGGCCTCTCTGATTAACACAGTTATGGTTTTTGCCGTCTATGCTACTTCTTGTTCCTGATGGTTCCTCTCAGCCAGTTGTGTGAGGCGCATCTTGGTGTCTTTCTTGTGTTGTCAAGCTATGACCTTCTCCATTTCTGTTAAGTCCAGGGTGCACCACTCTCTTATAATGTATATTTTCACAATTTGAATTCATGTTGGAAACAAAATTTCAGGAAAAAGTGTGTGGAATCTTTTTTCTAGAAAAACATTTTTTAGTCCCATTTGAAAATCTAAAATTTTATCAACCTTAGATAATAGATTAACAAATTGATTGAATAAGGGAAACTACATATGCAAGGAGGTATAATTTTAGTGGTGGAATAAAGCACCTAAAATGAAATACAATAGGAAATGTACTACAACTACATATTCCCGAAAATTAGTTAGGGGTCCTCTGCACAATGCATCATAAGAATGGATTTCAATGTATAAAAATAATTGAATTTTTTATTTTTTTCCCTCTCATCGTGACTCTGATTTCATTAATGGGGATCCAATGGAACATGCCTGCTAGTTTTACCTCATAAATGATTTCCATGTGGAAATTATATTTTCTTAAAAGAATGACCACTAGATATTTTTGTTAGAGGAACAATAAAAGACTCTTCAAAATTTTAGTGGAATTATATTACTCCACAACTTCCATGTGGCAACTTTGTATTTCAAATGTATCGTGTGGAAGAGCATCAAATGTACGACAGTGGGATATAGAGGTCATTGTGCAACACAACCTTTTTGATGAAAACTCTTAATTAGATTTGTTGGTAAAACAATAAGTATTTGTCGAAATATTGTTGGAAGGATATAAAAAATTATGCCATATGTACTTGTGCATCGACACAACAGGGTACAATGGGTAGTAAGGCTTGAAATAATTAGCTAATAGGGGAGAATTATACCATCTTAGAGGCGCCAAACCTTGTTTTTCACAAAATACATACTTGATGCACATGTGTATATTCATAAGGATGAGTATTTAAAACTATATGTTGAATAGTTGTATTTTGTATACTCTGAGATCTACAATGTGGTTGTCCCTGAGTTATCACTATATCAATACTAAAATGTAAATAGGACAAGTCTAATATTTTGAAGCCATTCAAGCCATTTTGTAAGTTCATCATTATGAGGTTGCTGCATGTCTTATGTTTTTCTCTGGTAGTAAGGAAATGTTTAAGGATGCTACTATTATGGAATCCATCTAGAGGGATTTGCGTAATGATGAGAAAATACATGCCATTATGGGGTGTCCAAAGTAAGGAAAGGATGTCACTAATGCAATTTTGGTTCAAACCACATTGGAAAAATATGGATCTAATGTTTATAAATATAGCACAACCATTAATGAAAAATGGAACCATGAATGAAATATGTCACGAAAGCTAAGAAATAGGGTTTTGACATTAGCTTCCTTAATCATTTACCTGTTAGCGTGGTAGTGCAATTGGTGTGTACAAGGGTCTTGTGGACCTACTAGAAGAGTGAATTATCAAAATATCTTGTGATATATGGTTGATTATTGTGAAATATACAATTAGGATCAAAGTATGACATTTGGATCCACATTTGAAAAAAACAAATCAATTTTAACATTGAAAATCAATGAAATTTTCATGAAATTTGTCTTTTTATTTTTCCTTTGACCTTGATAAATGTACATTAACCAAAAAAAGGACAAAAATTTTGCTTACATAATATTGGATAGCTAACATGAATTGTGCATATTCAAAGTTGAAAAAATCAAAAGAATTTATGGCAAACTAACATCAATTGATGGGCATTTATGGTATTTTTTTGGGCTTAAAACCTATGAGTATTTTATAATGTCAATTTTTGTAATAAATTTCTTTCTACAATTTAAATTCATTCATGCAAAAGCAACCGTAAATGTTTTTTCTAATGTTTCAGGGTTAAGTGACATAACATGAGTGATACTCTTTTCTAATTTTACTACATTGTTAAATTCATTATTCTCCCCATGATTGCAATTTTATTTATTGAAAATATGTAAATGCCATTTCAATTCTCTATATGTTGATTATTTTAATGCATGATTATTGTACTAATGCACTATTTGAGTATTTTGTTGCATAGAAAACAATGTAAAACAACCATAACTTCGGTATTGGCGCATGTAACTGGCTTCATATATGGATTAACTAATCAAAGGTCTTAGATGTTACCGAATATTGATCTTGAAGGATGCAATTATTTTTGTGCATATAAAAAGCTGTAAAAAATGATGTTTGAATCATCCCAAACTCCTTGATATTGGTGTCAAAATTTTTATTTCTCTTTCATAACTTAGAAAAGCATAAAAATAAAAATAAATAACATTTTAACAACTAGCTAACATTATTAGACATTGATACTTGGAAGGGGGAGCTAAATATTACCCTTTGGTAAGATAGAGGGAACATGTTCCTTTTCTCTTTTATTTTTAATAGTTATTACTAATTATATTTATTTAATTGAAATTATAAAGGAAGAAGTGTCTAATGTTAGAATTCATAATCCCACAACTTGTAATAGAGATGGTTGAGGTGGTGAAACTGAAATTGATTCTATGGAAAGAAATTATATTGTTATTATTAAATTCAAAGGGACAAATAGGTTGATTGAAAAAACCCTTGTGGCCATGTATGAGGATTATGAAGATATTCATGATGTTCTTTTATTGATAAGGTTAAAAATACCTTACACAAAGACTCAAATAGAAGTCTTCTCATTGTTATTTTGTTGTTAGTCAAGTTGAAAGTGTTGAATATTATCTCAAACATATAGATCTTCAGGTACATAAGATAGTTTGTTATATAAATATAAGTTTTTATCCTTTTTCTAGTGATTGTAATATATAGGATGTAATATCAATTATTTAATACACTAATTTTTATTGTAACTTATTAGGTGATTAGACGATATTCTCCAACCACCATCAATTACATTGCCTCACACATACCAAAAATCGTGTGTTCTTATGAAATATGTTAAATGGATTATTAAACAATTGATGCATATACCAATGATCGTACTGTATAATGTGGACATTATGAAATAAAGTTTGAATTCCTTGAATGTGGAATTAGTATATATTGAATTAATAAGGTACCAAATAAGGTATGATTTAAGGTTCTTTATTATATCCCCGTAATTCCACATTTTGAATGATTGTTCAAGTGAAAGAACATAACACAATTTATGGATTACCTTTTGTGGAAGGGAAATGTAGATAATGATATGTGAATGAATGGACATGCTTATGTATTTAGGGACATCAAGGAAATATAACCCTTTTTTAAACTAAGAACCTTTTAATGTTAGAATTTCAATAGTAACTGATAGTGTTAATCCATTTGGAGAGTATAGATCTATTAACTTAGTTTGCCTAGTTTTTTTTTTATAAACAATGGCCTTCCTAAGAGCATAAATTCAAAGAAATAGGCCTAATATACTTTGTAACAAGGAAATTCCTAAGTGGTGTGTATTCTTCCCCAATCATGGATTTAGATCCTAGGGGTAATTATTCAAGCTTAAGAGATAAAAAACAAGATATTGGAGGAAATATGGTCAAGTTGACACGTGCTATAAGAGTGCTACAAGAGGTGATATAGGAGGCCCTATTTAGCTACAAGAGGAGATAATTTGTTGAATGCCCAAGTAAATCAAATGAAAATGGGAAGGGATTTTTTTCTATTAATTAATATTTATTAGGACTCCATTCCAAGTGGAATCACTCCTAAATACCCTTGTTAACATGTGATAAAAAATAGAAGAAAATTACTACTCCAAAAACTAGAAATTCAAGAACTAATGAGCTAGTTAACCTACCAAATTCCTAACCTAATCAAGTGAAACTTCTATGGGTTAAATTTTGTTATTAAATTGAATATTGTTATGAGCCAATGTAAGTAGAATAAACTAAAATGAAGCTCTTGTTCTAAAAAATAGCAGAAAATTACTACTATTTTGTTACAAGGGACTTCTAGAAATTCTAGATTTGTTAACTAGTAAACCAATACAAGTAGCTGAATGATGAATATGATTTTTGAAAGCTATTATAGGTATGAATAGTGCTTTTGAATATATAAATAACCTACAAAAAAAATCACTTCAATCATTTAACGAATGTAACCTACAACATAAGAAGCGTGAAGAGTAAATGCATAAATAAGAGATGCAAGTGAAAAAGACATTCAAAGGAAATAAATAGATTGTACAATAGGGCTTTGAGACCATTGGGATGGGAAAGCCCAAGGAAAATTAGATTCCTATGAAGGAAACCAATCTTTAGAAACTAAAAATGGTACCAAATTTCATTATTTGAATCAATCCAATTACATCCCTACGAGAAATGAAACTGGAGTTGCTAAGGAACAAGTTTTCTCCATAAGAAGACTAAGAAATGCATTCCCTAGAGGCCAATTCAAATTGGTAATTATAAAAATGATGTGGAATAATTCTCCTTGAAAGGAGCAATCTTTCCCCTCCAAAATCCCTCAAATAGTGGATTTGGTTCCCAACACTAGAAATCTGCATTAAATGACAAGGAGCACATTCCTATATTTTCTCAATCACTGGAGCTCCATAATTTTTCAATAATTTCATGATATTTTGTTCATTTATAATCAAATCTTAATCCTCCTATAATATGGAAAATGTCTGTAGATTATCTCATCCTCCAAATCTTCATAATCTGCCCTATATTTCCACAATATTTTACAAAAACAATGATATTAGGCACAAATATGCAATTATCTCTGAACCTTCCTAATGAACATATTAAAGCTAAAACTATGTCATCTAATGCAGAAAAGAGATGTTTAATTAGTTGAAGGATGGCTAGATGGGCCTTAATTTATGTCTAATTTGGAGGCCCGTCATTAAGTATATTACATTAAAAAAATTATAGTAATCTCTCTCATATAATAATTATATATAATAATAATAATAATAATAAAACATTAATTATGTTACATTTAGACCATTCTCTCTCTCTCCTCTCTCCACACACACACACACAACACACACACATTTTAAATAAAATGTTTGAATTTCAAGAAATTAATATAAATTTTAATTATTTTTTTTTAAACATAGGAATATTCATACTATATAAATATTCCCCTAGTTAGTAGAAAATATATCATGCATTACAAAACTAATTCATTAAAATTTTCCAATTGTTTTCTCCTTTCCAATGTGGATATATGATTTTCCTAATGATAATATATTTGAGGAACAAAAGGAGAGGTTTTGTAGACGAATATATTACCAAAGTACCATGTTGATGGTGTTGGACCCGCCAACATTCAGGGAATCTCCCCGATATGAAGTCCCAACTAGACCTCACACTATTTGGTGTAGGATTCCCATCTTGTAGAGAAATCCCGCTCATATATATATATATATATATATATATATAATATATATATATATATATATATAATATATATATATATATATATATATATATATATATATAACATTAATTATGTTACATTTAGGCCAATCTCTCTCTCACTCTCTCTTTCTCTCTCACACATGCACACACACAAATATATTTTAAATAAAATGTTTGGAATTCAAGAAATTAATATTAAATTTTAATTATTTTTTTGAACATAAGGAATATTCATATTATATAAATTTTCACCTAGTTTGTAGAAAATATATCACGCATTACAAAGCTAATTCATTAATTTTTTCCAATTGTTTTCTTCTTTCCAATGTGGATATATGATGTTACTGAGGAGAATATATTTGAGCAACAAAAGGAGGGGTTTTTTAGGTGAATATATTACAAAAGTACCTTCTTGATAGTGCTGGACTTGAAAACATTCAAGGGATCTCCCAGATATGAAGTCCCAACTAGACCTCACACCATTTGGTGTAGGAGTCCCATCCGGTATGATGGGCTCATTGCAATTATCTTCAAGATATGCCTTAGCTCTTTCTTGTGAGCACATGAGTGTGGTGTACTTAATCTTCAAACATTGAGGTTCATGTGCCTGGTGAGTTCTTAGCGTCACTTGTGTCAAATTTCTTTCAATGCAGAGGGATATGGTGAAAGTGAGTCTCAAGTTGAAAGGGAATAGTCCCAACATAGTTAGAGAGACACCACACGACACGATCTGCACAACTTTTGACAGAGTAGTCCACACATATGTGATAGTCACAAACATAAAGGTGAATAGATAGCACATACAACACCCAGCGGAGTAGTCCACATGATTGCGATGTTATATACCTAGGGGGGGTAATATGGGGTACCGAGGGAGGTACCCAAGGTAATAATGTAATAATGGGATGGGCCATAGTAATAAATAAGGTGGTTAACCCATGTCATGTAAGGGACCACAAGTAGTTAATAATAATGTAAGGGGCCCATGGTATTAGTTGATGGTATGAGGAAACCATGGTAATGATGCATGGTATTGTATGTATGAGGCCTATATAGAGGCTAGAGACTCCACATGGAGAGATATGAAGAGAAGTAATCTTGTATGAACAAGGCATATGGCTTGTGGAGTATTCTCCTTCCTTAAGGAGTGAATGTATGGTGTTGCCCTACCATAAGGGTTTGATAATAATAAAGAGAAGCATTATATCTATTTTGATCTTGTTATTTATTGGGTTATTTCTGTTATCATATATTTCTGGTTTAGATATACAACAAGTGGTATCAGAGCACTTTCTTGGGCACAAAAGTGGAGAATTTTTTTTACTTTTTACAGGATTTCCAGGGCGACAAGTTTGCAGATCAGATCTATACGTTTTGGTTCAAAATCTACAAAATATGACTGCAGATCTGTATTCTTTTTGAAAAAATAGCCGATTTAAAAAAAAAAATCGGTCGAATCAGAGTTTGGATGGAGATATCGTTGATTTAAAAATCAGTGAGGTTGCAGATAATTTTTCAAGGAAGCGAGTTTGCAGCGCATATCTAGACATATTGGTGCAAGATCTACAATATCTAATTGTAGATATGGAATCTTTGTGAAAAACACCTAATTTCAAAAAAAAAATCAGTCAAATCGGAGTCCAGATGAGGGAGATATCGCTGATTTAAAATCAGCATTTTTTTCAGAAATTTTGGGTGATGGTGGGAGAGTAGCAGTGCAGATCTGGAATTCTAGTACCTGGATTAGGATTTCTATCATATGGGAAGATGCAGAATGATTGTTCCATTTCTGAAAACAGATTATAATAGAGATTCTGAGCAATATTGAAGAAACTGTGACATTTTCAAATTTTCACCATTTTTCTTTTTCAAAACCCTCTTTATGGCTTCTAGCAAGGTTCTATTATTTACAGGAAATGATAATGGTCCTACTATTGAAGAATACATAAAAGAACAGAAGTGGGTATGGAAAGACCATTGGAAATGGTGGGTAGTGGTGCAATTTAGAGATGAGGCGGCCACATGGTGGGGATTACTTAACCAAAAGAAGTGTTCCAACCTGCCCGATGAAGAATTCGAAAATTTGCTTTTAGACAGATGGTCTCATGCCAGAAAACAAGATAAGGAGAAACATGTGGGGCTATTTCCTACTGGTATATCCTTATTATAGGTTCATGGATTGATTCAAAAGGAGAAGATCATGGTGTCTATAAATCCGAGTTGCAAGAAAAATCTCATAAATGTTAATTTGGCAAAAAAATTGCAAGTTCCCACAAAACACATTGAAAACACACAGGTGGATGATGAGGATGTCCAAGTGTATAAGGATTTGAAGATTTCTATGGATAAGTATGTGTTGCATGGTAATTTTTATACTTCAGAGAATGATTTTTTGGATGTTGTTTTGGGATACCCGTGGATGGAATCAATGGGTACTATAAATATTAATGTGCTGAAGAAATTCCTGAAGCTCTGGTATAAAAAGAAGAAAATTACATTACAGGATATTTCCATCAATAAACAGGTAGAGTCCACAGGGGTTGACGCAGAAGATGTTCCAGGGACTAACATATCAGATGATGAGCAGTTGATGGTCGACAATCAAACACAAACGGAGGTTGAAGCCGAAAACGTAATAGGTGCTGACACATCTGATGAGGGTTCAGTGGTTGAAGTCATATTGGAAAAGAAGACACCACAACAGGGTGAATTAAAGAAAAAGACACCGTGGGTTAAAACTTCAACATATCATCACCCACATCACCCTGCAAGAAAACAACCAACAAAATGGAAACCTATTAGCCACAAGGACAACAACCCCCGTATGACGGATAGCGAGGAGCGAAGATCCACCTACTACACAACACAGAAGAGCTGCCACGGTCAACGTCCATCTCAAGCGAACGAGGCACCAGCGAGATCGAGGGTTCACCTTTCTCTTGGATGGCTAGATGCACGTACTTGGTATCAGTGGACTACTCTTTTGAGTAGATCTTATTATTTGTGTTCTTCCCATGTTTCGGGGACGAAACATGCTAAGGGGGGTGGAATGTTATATACCTAGGGGGGGTAATATGGGGTACCGAGGGAGGTACCCAAGGTAATAATGTAATAATGGGATGGGCCATAGTAATAAATAAGGTGGTTAACCCATGTCATGTAAGGGACCACAAGTAGTTAATAATAATGTAAGGGGCCCATGGTATTAGTTGATGGTATGAGGAAACCATGGGAATGATGCATGGTATTGTA
>APFE031499547.1:6362-69874 GCA_000404065.3 Pinus taeda
GCTAGAAACTAGGGTTTGTGCAAAAATGAGGAATTTGGCGGATCTAAGGGATGGGAAGTGTTTGATAAGGTACATGAAGGATAGGGGAAGGTGTATGAACATCAGGAAATAAGTTTTGCCGATGATTTCACCATCCTATAGAAAATGGCTTCAAAACCCTAGGAGAGGGAAATGACCTTGCCTGGGCGCAACTGAAGCATGAAAAAGACGTAAAATGACTCATTAGACACTGACATGATAATGAAAACCCTATGAATGATGATAGACTCAGATGAATGATGACATAGACCGCCATTTGGACAACTTTAGAAAGAGTGAAAGCAAACCCTAGACCTAATGCCTAGTGACCAAATTTTGCTTGAAAACTCTTTGAAATGACAAAATTTGACCTTGACACTTCAAAATAACTTTGTAAGAGCATATTTGATCACTGGAGGAAGGCTGTAAAGACTGACACTAACACGGTCCATGACATTTTTGACCTTTGCCGCTCTCTTTTCTTCATGGTTTAGCCATGAGGTCATTGCCATACGCTGCATGTCCCCTACTATTGTGTTGGGGTACCACGAGGTCATGTTTGGAAGGGCCAAATTATGGAGGTACAACTCTGATAGCTTGGCCTTATCTTCTGAGGAACTGCTGTTACATAAATCCATGAACTGTTGGGGGGTTTGGATTTGAGTGATACCCCTCTATGCCAACGTGTTGATTTGTAATTGTAGCCACTGATCCCTGAGGTATAGGCCATAGAATTTGGCTGGCTGCCTACATTGCAGAGCTTCCATTGCCTAACTAGCCATGCAGGCCAGTTGTGCCTCCTTTTCTTGTATCTGCTGTTTTAGAGATTGTATCTTGAGGCCTGCTTGCAATTCCCTTTCCTGTAGTTGCTGGTTTAGTGCCTCAAGTTCAGCTTGCATTCCTTCTTTTCCCTGAGGCTCTTCTGTGGTGTCCTTGGCTACTGTGTCCTCTACTTTCCTCTGTCCTTTTAGTTGTAGCTGTTGTCTAAGCAGCTCATTCTCTTCTCATAGCTTGGCCTGTTGGGAGCTCTCCACATGTCGTACCCTTGCCAATTCTCTTTGGACTTCCTTATGCTTTTCCTCCAGAGGACCTATATCTGCCACCCCTTTGGATTTAGCGATCTTCATCCAAGTGTGGGTCCGTACTCTTTCTTCCTCTAGTGCTAGGAAAAGTGGCATTGTGAATTTTTTAGGAATGATTTTCCCGACCTCTAATAAGTTATAATAAGAGCCTAGGCTAGGTTGGGGGCTTGGTTCCATAATGGCATCGACCTTCTCTTCCTCCTGTGATGACTTGGCTGCTCTTTCCTCCATCTGTTCAGTCTCTTTCAGCCTAGCCAATGTTTCCTGTAGAGCAGCCTCAGCATCCTGTAGAGAGGCCTCTGAGTTTAATTTCTCCATCCTTTCCTTCCATGTGGATGTTTTTGGGCTTCCCCGCTCATATGTTATGGATGTCTTTTGTTTGTATGGGGTGTCTTCAACTAGAATTGGTTCTTTGGACTGTTTCTCCTTTGGTTTACCAGTTTTAATCCTTGTGCTTCTTCTCGCCTTAAAATACAGGGGAGGCTCCCTCTTTTACTTTTCCTTCTGCTTGGGAGATGTGCTTAGGGTGGATAGCACAGCTGCTGCCTCCCTAGCTAGAATCTCGACCGATTTCTCCTTCTGCTGCCCTTTTCCCAGACTTCTTGTAGAAAGTCCTGTAGTGGCCGTTTTCTGGCTTCCTGTAGAAGCAGTGTTTGGAATTCCTGTAGAAATGGCCTTCTGGCTTCCTGTAGAAGTAGTTAGCATTGGTTTGGCCTGCTTGGCTGGGGGTGCTTTTTCCTTTAGCTTGGTTGTGGTTGCCTTAGGCGTGCCTTCACTTGCTTGGACTTTTTCAGTCCTTTCTACCCTGCTCTACAACCTTTTCTCCTTGGGTGTTTGTGTCATTTTACCACCCACTGTTTTGGCCTCAACATCTTGGCCTTTCTCCCGTGTCTCTTTCTGTTCTTTCTTTGGTGGTTTTCCCGGGGTTTCTTGACCTTTATCTTTCTTTTCTGCCTCAGTGTGCTCCTTCTCCTCGCTGCTGGAGGAAGTGAGCTCCTCGACCAAAATTCGGATGTCGTCATGCTTAGACATATTTCGAAAAATTTCCCAGGAGAGAGGGACAGCGTAGGTATGGAGTGCATCTTCCATGAGGAGCTTGATAAGCCCATGATGGGCCAGCCGGTCTGGTGTCCCTTCCCTCAGCTTTGTGGCACACTCAATCAAGGATTACAAGAGGAAGTAGGGAATGCTCAATTTTTGTTCTGTGGGCAGATCCATTTGGTGCCTGAGTTCAGTTAGCAAACGGAAATGATAACCATATAATATGTTGAACCTCCCCTTATAGGTAATATACTTCATAATTTGGAGGCTGACTTCGCTCCAAAATGACTGTAGGCTGGTTCTTCGGACCCCATTCTTATCCTCTGAAAACTGTTCCTCTGGCAAGAAGAACTCCTTTTTAGCCTTTTGGTCCAACTTCCTCTCCTCTTTATCCCAGGGTACCCCCATCGGTAGATTAGTGACTCTGCTAATGAGCTGTGGGGTGAGTCTAAGGGTCAATCCTCTGAAGTTGACAGTGACTAGTGTCTTTGATTTCGGCTTCAGGGACCTTAGGAATTCCTCTGTGATTTCATCATCGTGACCTTGAATTTTGTCACAGAATGTCATCCAGTGTGCACGGGAAAATAAGTCTACCACCTCAGGAGTTTCTCGTAGTTTCTTGGAGTTCGAGGGTTCCTTTCTAATAAACCCTCCCGGCATGGTGAAAAATACTCTGTTTTTTCTTGCGCTTTGATCAGAAAGGGAATTCTATGTGTGTTTCCTTCTCAGAACATTGAAAATGGTATCTGCAGGCCACTTCGTATCAATTCCTCGGTTTTGAAACTTGACTGCTCGTGTACAGAAGGACGACTCGGGTTTTCTCTAAACAGAGTGCAGAGCTATGTTTCCAACATACACATAATCATGTAAAATTCACAGTTTTTTCCACCGGTTAGTATTGACAGTGTCTCAACTTCTCTAAAGGAGGAATTCAACTCAGGACTCATGGAGAAAATCTTGGATGCAAACCACGAAGACAATTTCATGCAACCATAAGTAAACTACTTTTGGATTCACAGACAGATTTGCTTTTATATTTTTTCTACCCCAGCACGTCGAATTCACCACCTTTTGAACTATTTTGCATGGGAATGGTGTGTTTTGGGCCTACCTCTCTGAGAATTGCCACCCTCGACGTGAATAGTCCAAGCTTCTTCATAATGCCAGGTTTCCTGTAGCGCACCTTCCTATAGAAAGCTTTTCCGGATTCTGAAGGATGTCACGGTGGTTCTGGACGAGTTTGAGCTACAGAAGGACGTTGGAACAGACCGAGAAGCTCGGGCTAACAACTTGCAGAGGAGGAGGACGCGTACTCGGTTGCAAAAACTGTTGCAAGTGCGAATGACAACAGTTTACCGTGAGTTATTCGACCGACCAATTTGAATTGCTGTAGAATTCACGGTGTGGGGGTGAGCTATCTAGGCCGATCCGTTGGCCAACGTCATAGCCATCATTCCTTGGCGTGTCTCTGATCGTCGAATCCTTCCTTCTGCATTCACCGCCGCCATTTCTGTTACACTGTCGATTCTCCCCGACTAGACACTTCCCACGTGTCAACTGCCCGTCTTTTCAGCATAAGCAGCTCATTCGGATCCTACGAGGCCATCCGACTGGCTATAGGTGGCTAATTGAATGGCCACCAAACTTGTTCAATCCGCCCATTTTCACAGTCATGCAAATTTTAGAGTATATTTCATGCAATTCGACGAATAAGGTTACGCACTTACCTATGCGGCAGTGGACGTGTTTTGTAGGCTTCGGGACGTGGAATGCTGGATTTGCTTGCTGCTGCTTCGTGCACGGGTGCTGGAGCTCCTCTTTCATTGGTTGATGCTAGATACAAGACCTCGAGACCCGAATCTCTGGTGGTGAATGCTGCATGCACCGGCTTCATTTGATGTGAGCTGCTGGTGTCTCCATGGTATGTGCTCCAGACGGATCAGCTGCTACAGGATTCCTGTGGGACATCCTGTAGTCGTTTCTCCTCCTAAGGTGCATGCTGAAACAAACACAATTGCGTTCATGGATGAAGGTTCCTGATGGAGCCTTGACAGGTAAAGTGTGTAAGCCTTTGCATGCTTTATTTTTCACTTGAAAAAACACATTTTGATATGAGAAAACAGGATTCTTGTATGACTGTGCAGCCATATTCAACCAGAAGGTGGCAATGGTGGTGGAAGGAGATGAAACAAGTGGAGGATGGAAGAAAAGAGCGGTTGCATGCCTCATTAATAGACTTCAAGCTTCAAATCCTTCTCCATAATCGATTCTGGCCTGCCCAAAGGCTCTACAGGATGTTTCCTGTAGAAATGCAGAACTTCCTGTAGAAAGTCTTGTAGCTTCCTCTAGAAGGTTGAACCACGACCAGATTGTATCCGAATCCTGAAAAAAATGAGTGTCCATGGAGGGAGTGTATGTGAGGATGCCTGGTAACTTGGTAGGGACCCATGTCCTTGTGTTGGGAGGCCTCCTTTCTGCATTGTATTCCTGCAACCTGCAACAATTTCCAGGGATTAAACTTGTTTTTTTCTCTGTTTCTTCCTTCTTCTTTTTTCTCTTTTTTCTTCTTTTTCTTCCTTTTTTTTTTTTTTTTTTTAATTTAAGAGAGACAACAGGGGCACCTCAATGAGGTTTTCACCCCTACTATCTGCCTTGGGCGCCTCAGAGAGGTTTTCACCCAAGGGTCTTTTTATTCGAATTCTTTATTTTCAGAGAGACAGCAGGGGCGCCTCAATGAGGTTTTCATCCCTACCATCTGCCTTGGGCGCCTCAGAGAGGTTTTCACCCAAGGATATTGTTTATTGTATTTTTTTTCTTAGTTGATATGATGATGCTCAGGGTATGGCCAAAACAGAGGCAGAACCCTTCTCTATTACCAGCACCGATTTTTCCACAGTTTCGATGAACTCCTACCTCGAAAGAGGTTTCCTGTAGATCTTTAGTCGATGCCCATTGATGAGCATGGGGATGGCTTCTTCATCAATGGTCCGGATAAGGACGGAACCATTGTCATTTCACTTCTCCACTGCATATGGTCCTATCCATCATGTCCTCAGCTTCCCTTTGAAATCCTTATGTTTGGAATTATACAGCAGCGCCCAATCTCCCGGCTGGAATTGTTTGTCATTAAGGTGCCAGTCATGCCATATCTTCCACTGAAGTTGAACCACTTCTGAGTGGAGGAGGGCCTGCATTCGGTGTTCATCTAACCCATTCAGCTGCAATAACCTTTCAAGTTGAGCATGGCTGAGATCTAGGTCCAGCTGAGCTGCCATCCTCATTGTGTTGTACTCGAACTCGATTGACAACAAAGCTCTTTTCCCGTAGACCAGCTCATAAGGTGTGAAACTGGTTGTGGTCTTCCAAGTGGTGTTTTAGGCTCAAGTGGCCTCAACCAGGCGATCTGCCCAATCCTTTCTGCTGTTGCTCACCACCTTAGTCAAAATCCCTTCTAATGCTCTATTAGTGACTTCCACCTGCCCATTTTCTTGAGGATGATATGGGGTGGAAGTCCTATGCTTGATCTTGTGATGAGCGAGCAAGTGTTCAATTAAGTTGGAGGTGAACTAGCTTCCTTGATCAGGGACTAGCTCTCTTGGGTAGCCAAATTTGTAGAAGATGTTTTCTCTTAAAAACTCAGCCACCTTTTCTTCTGTCTCTGCTTTGATTGCCTTGGTTTTTGCCCACTTTGTCAGGTAGTCTGTGCACACAATGATGTAAGACCTTTGCCTCGAAGGAGGGTTGATAGGACCCACAAAATCCATGCCCCACTTCTCAAATGGCTCAAGGGTCACTTGAGGTTGGAGAGGCATTTCATCCCTTGGAGTCGGTCTCCCCATCCTTTGGCATCGGTCACATTGGCTGATATATCTTCTGACATCTTGATGAAGAGTTGGCCAATAGTAGCCTGCTTGTAGAATTTTGAAGGCAGTCCTCTTTGCTGCAAAATGGCCTCCACAAGGTCCATCGTGACAAGTTAGGAGGATGTCAAAGACTTCCTCGTCCCTAACACAACACCTTAGGATCTGATTGGGGTCAAGTTTGAACAGGTTGCCCCCGATCCAAGTGAATGAGGCACTCTTCCTCACAATTTTGCTCTTCTCCTTTGAGGATAGATGCGGAGGGAACCGTGCTGAGACCAAGTAGTTTGCTATATTAGCAAATCATAGAGAGAGTACTGAGATAGAAAACAGATGTTCATCTGGCATCTGGTCATCCACTATTCCTTCTTCACCTGCAGGCAAATCCAATCTAGACAAGAAGTCAGCAACAACATTTTCTTTACCTGGTTTGTCAACGATAGTCAAATCGAACTGCTGCAACAAAAGTAACCATCTAATAATACGAGCTTTCACATCAGGCTTATTCATTAAATATCTAATTGCAACATGATCAATATGTACAAATGTTTGATAGCCAGTGATGTAGTGTCAAAACTTGTTCAGGGAATGGACCACGGCCAGGAACTCCTTCTCAGTTACAGTATAGTTCATTTCTGCCTTGGATAAGTTTTTGCTGACAAAGCATATGGCATATGGAAGTTTTTCCTCAACTTGTCCTAAGGCTGCCCCTATGGCTTTGTTCGAGGCATCAATGTGGATGTGGAAAGGTAGGGCCCAGTTTGGGCCTCTCAAAATTGGGGCAGACCCTAACTTATCCTTCAACTCATTCAGATCCCTTTGACAGTTGTCAGTCCATTTAAACTCAACATCTTTTCTTAAGAGGCCAAACAATGGCGAGGCTAGCTTACTAAAATCTTTAATGAATCTTCTATAATATCCCACTAAGCCTAGGAAACTCTGAACATCTCTTACCTTTTGAGGAGGTGGAACCTTTTTGATGATAGTAATTTTGTTAGGATCCACCTATAATCCTTGGCAAGAAATGGTATGACCTAACACGGTCCCTTCAGTCATCAGGAATTCACATTTTTCAGGGCTAAGGGATAGGTTCATCTCAATGCACTTGCTTAAAAATTTTCCCAGGTTGGACAAGGCTTCTTGGAAGCTAGACCCGTAAGGAGTAAAGTCATCCATATAAATTTCCACCGAGTCATGAACTAGCTCGGCAAAGATGCTCAGTACAACTCTCTGGAAAGTGGCAGGAGCATTGCATAGCCCAAAGGGAAGGACTCAGTAGGCAAAGGTACCCCATGGACAAGTGAAGGTGGTCTTATCTTGGTCCTCCGGGCTGATTGGATCTGATTATACCGCTGAACCCATTATGGAAAGAGAAAAACTTCTTCCTGCCAGTCCATCAACACTTGATCATGAAAGCAAAGGGAGTGTCTTTTCTTGGTGGCTGTTTAGTTCTCTTATAGTCCACACAGATTCTCCACTTCCCATTTTTCTTGGGTACCAACACTAGAGGGGAAACCCATTCGCTGTCCGAGATGGGGTAGATGAATCCTGCATCCAACAATTTTTGCACTTCTTCTTTAACAATGTCCTTAAGGGCTGGATTCATTCTCCTCTGAGG
Organism: Pinus taeda; assembly: GCA_000404065.3. Taxonomy (NCBI): domain Eukaryota; kingdom Viridiplantae; phylum Streptophyta; class Pinopsida; order Pinales; family Pinaceae; genus Pinus; species Pinus taeda. The sequence continues at coordinate 13,982 of APFE031499547.1, forward strand.
TTCCTGACTGGCTTACAATCCTCTTTACTATAAATATGATGGGTATAGACCGAAGGATGGATTCCTTTCATTTCCTTGTAGCTGCAGGCAAAAGCCTCCAAATGGCAGTTCAAGAGGCTACATAGCTCCTTTTCCTGAGAGGGAGAGAGAGAGGAGCTGATCTTTAAAGTTCTTTCAGGGCTAAACTCCACATTCTTAACTTTGGGAGAGGTCGGATTAGACACACATAGGTCCACTAAAGCACTGGCTTGGGTATCTTCCACCAACTCTTCTAAGGATAGTGCACCAGGGGGAGGATTTTGGATTAAGTTATCAATCAAATCATCCTCGGTTTGAGGACCTCCCCTGGTGGCCTCCACTGTGCATAATGGTGCAGAGTAGACTTCATCCTCATCTCCTTCTTCCAACCAGAGGGGTAAGTCATGTTCTAACAGAGGTTGGGCAGGAGGGTATAGGACTAGCTGTTTGAACATAGGCCCATTTTTGATGGTCATGCTTCCTTCTTGACAACTGATGTAAGCATCCGCAATAGCTAGCCAAGGCCTTCCCAAAATGAGGGGATATCCAGTGAGTTTTGCCTTTGGCTGAAGCACTAAGAAGTCCGCAGGGTACTTCCAGAAGTCAACAGAGACCAAGACATCTTCCACAATCCCTTCAGGAGTCACGGTGGAGCAGTCTGCCAATTGTAGTACTGTCGAGGTCTTCCTTAAGGAACTTTGAAGGTTGAGCTTAAGCATGGTGTCCCTGGTCATCACATTAATGGCGGCCCCTAGATCAATCAAGGTGTGGGGTATGATGGTGCCATTGATGTGAACATCAACTACAGGACTCCCAGGGTCCAAATACTTTGGACAGATTACTTGCCCCAACATAAGATCAGATAGTTGTCCTATGAAATTGATAGTTGAGGCATCTCTCTTTTGCCTGCTTGGGTGCCTGAAACACTTTTCCTTAATCAATTTATTGTATATCGGTACATCTTTTATGGCCTGGAGAAGTGGTATTTTCACACACAATTGCTTGATTTCTCCCAGAAGCTTAGTCTCTTCTGGGTTGGGTTGTGTGGTTACTGAGAGTCGCTCAGGAAAGGGTGGAATGGCTTAGGGTTCACTTTCTTGTTTCTCTTCCTCCTCCTCTAGGGGAGGAGGTTGGCGCTCTGGAAGGACCTTCCTGGATCGCAGGTTGATCTCTTGGATCTCCACAACATAGGTAGGGCATGTCGTCTCCCCAGTATATACCTGTTGGGCCTGTCTGTTGTTGGGGTTCAATTTTGGTTGGGCAGGCATCTGGGGTTGTCTTGGAGGAGCAGGAGGTAATGGTTGTGATTGAGTCGGTGGTGGAGGCAAAATGGCGGAGGAGTGTTGTACTGGGGCCTTCACCCCGGTTGAGGTGCATCCCACTGAGGTTGTGGCTAGGCATGTGAGTGAAACGAATGAGGAGTAGGCTGAGTATGGTATGGAGATGGGTAAGACCACGGAGGAGGTGTGGACCAGGAAGGATGAGCAGGGGGGCCCCGAGAAGGTATATGAGTGGATTGGTTGGGGTTATAATAAGCTTGGGATGTCCCTTGCATCCCCTGCTGGTAAGGTCTGGGTCCATGTGGCCTCCTTTGGTTGAGGAAGTAGAGAGGTTCAGTTACCACCTCAGTCCCTAGGTACATGGCTTTAAATCCAGGCAAGGTAGGGCATTGGTTGGTGGGGTGGTCTTCCTCACAAATGAAACATACCTCTACTAAGTGCAATGGGCACTCATTCTTAGGATGCTTCCTCATGCATCTAGGACAAAAAATGGCCAAAGCCCTCTCAGCTTCCTCTTTCTTTTGCTGAATTAGGAAGGTATCAAGTTGCATGGCAATAGTCTGTCTCATCTCACTCTTGAGGTCTTCCATCTGGTTAGAAAACTCATGCTTGGAGAAGGTGGTACTAGCTGAAAGTGGATTCCCCCTACCTCTCTTCCGGGCCGCCCTAGAATGGTTTCTAAACACGGTCTTTATGTCCTCATATGGTAGTTGATAGATGTCCCCTCCAGCCAGCATGTTAAGGGTGTCTAGAAGGTCTTCAGGGACTCCTCGGAGTAGAACTAGCTTCAGAGATTCCGAGTCAAGTGTGCACCTGGCCCGTTTATAACTAAGTTGGAACCTTTCCTCATAATCTTCTAAAGACTCATCGCTTTCCATGGTCATCTGAAAGATTTCTCCCTTGGTTTCCTTGGACCTACAGTAGTCCTGGTATTTGGCATTGAAAGCTTGTTGCATCTGAGCCCAAGTGGTGATATTGTTTCCAGGTAACCCCATGAAGCAGCGTAATGCTGTGTCCTTGAGGGTAGAGGGAAAGAGTTTCAACTTTTGCTCGTCCTCAGCATAGTCGTAAGTTCAACAAAGGACAACAAACTCAAACAGGAAGGTATCAGGGTCTTCAGTAGTCAATCCATGGAAGTGAGGTTAAGCTGAGGGACTTATGTTTTTCATTTTCATGTCTCCATTGGTCTCTCGGATAGGAAAGGCACCTTCTATTCTCTCATCTTCTCTTCTACCATTTCGGTTTTCACCCATGGCTTCAGATGGAGTGTTCTCTAACTCTTCTTCTGTTATAGGATCTTCATATATCTCAGGAGGTTCGCCTATAGGTTCTTCTGGCTCACTGTCACCAAAGAAGAGAGAAGGTTGACTCAGTGATGTGGTGGGGGTGTTGGGTAAGAATTTGCCGGTTTTATCTCTGTTCTTACGAGGCATGAAATGGAAAGACTTTTGATTGCTTTTGTTTTTTTTCTCTGCTGGTACCTGCAAAATTGAAATAGATTGAATTGCAACTAACTATCTTGCTTAAATGAAAGTGTCGAATGGAAATGAAAACAGGAAAGGACTAATCTACTTTGCAGAATTGAAATTGCGGAATTGAAATGCTAAGCTACGCTTGCAGAATTGAAATGCTAATCTATGAAAGTAGGAAATGTCTACTCTACTTTTGCGAAAATGAAATTGCAGAATGGAAATGAAATAAACTACTTAGCGGAAGGTTGTAGGAGAAAATGGAAGAAAAGCAACAATCGCCAATACTCTGACGCTTCCCCGGCAACGGTGCCAAAAAGATGGTGGGCTCCAGTATTCCAGTAATAATGCTGCAACTCCTGGGACTCCCTTCTTTACTTTTATCAACCCAGTAGTTCGTAACAAACTTGGAAGCGATGGTGCTGTATGCACAAGTACTAGCTCTTGCCGTAGCTGTTACTTGGTCAGCTGGCACAAGTCCGCTAGGGGCTCAAGCCAACTTCTATGAGCTTTGAGAAGAAGCTTGTTAACTGATGGATGGAAGCTAGTCTCGAAGGAAGCTAATCTATTTGCGAAAAGAGATTGAAAAACTGAAAGAAAGTGCAAACCCTAGCAAACCCTAATTCTACCAGCTAGTCCTACTAACGCAAAGAAGAGAATGCAAACTACTGAAAGAGATGCCATTACTTCTATGAAGGTAAAATACATGTGTCTAGACTACCTCTATCTGAAGAAAACTATAAAAAAATATGTGCAAAAAACCGCCCAAACTTTTTTTGGGGGGCATTGTCCCTAAAACCCTACATAGCGAACCTTCTTCCCTCGTGCAACCCCAATGCATTCTATAGTGTGTGGGAATAGTCATGCAAAGAATATAACACATACCCAAAAAATGCCACATATATTGAGTTTAGATCATTGTCTTTGTGGCATATCCATTGTTTAATATATTTTCTTTAACTGTGTTGATAAGCCATTAGCATTAAAGTTTGTTCTTACCCTATAGATTAATTTATAGTTTAACTTCATTGTTTATGGATAATTCGTCCTCTATTTACATAAGTTTCAATTCTTACAAGCTTGGATCTACCATTATGGTTATGTGTTTACTCTAATAGGGTTTATGAGAGGACCAAATCTCAATAGACTACTTATGACACAATTCGACACCACTGTGGGTTTTCTGTACTTTACTACCAATAAAAACAAGAAGGTTATTTGGGGAGAGGACACTTGGTACGAGTATTTCTTCAATCTTTAAATGATATGTTTATTTTAATTCCACTTACAACAACGTAAACTTTGAAACGAGAACTGATACGATTACCCGTTTTTTTGAGGTAGCAAAAAAACCATTCGATTTTGACAAGTGTTGATTCAGAATACACATTTTTTTATTTGGAGCATATTTTAGACACTCTACTTTGAAACGGGAACTGATATGATTACCCATTTTTTTGAGGTAGCAAAAAAATCATTCGATTTGAAAAGTGTTGATTCACAATACACCTTTTTTTATTTGGAGCATATTTTAGACACTTCAAATTTTCTTATGAACATTTTTTTTTTAAAATGTTAATGATTTTCATGCTGATTTTGAAAAGTGTTGATGATGCATCAACCCCCCAGATTTTCTTATGAACATTTTTTTTAAAATGTTAATTATTTTAATGTTGATTTTGAAAAGTGTTGATGAAGCTTCAACCCCTTTTTTTAAACACTTATTTTGTACACTTTAAATTTTCTAATGTATTAGGTGTGAATATATTTTTTTAAATTTTGATAATTTTCATTTGGATTTTGAAAAGCATCAACATTATTTTTTAAGGCATATTTTTTACACTTTAAAACTAGTGATCAAATTGACAAATAATGAGATCGGTTTGAAAACAAACAAAAAATCAAAACAAAAAACACGAGTTTAAAAAATAATAACAAGTAAATAGAAAGATATATTAAAACATTAAAAAAAACATGACACACACACACACACACACACACACACATATATATAAAGAAATAAAAAACTAAAACAAACAAAATAAAAATAAAATTAATAACAAAGAAAAATATATATTTAAAATATAATCAAATTAGAAAACATGATAAACCAAAATAAATATATATATAAAAAAATGAAAAAAGAAAAGAAAAGAAAAAACACATAAATTTCTGTATTTAGGCTTTTGTGATCCATAATGAATCTACCTCTTCCTTTGGTTTTGATGATGAACCATACTTCTTGGTTGGAATCGCTTAAGCCAAAAATGTCTCTTATGTGATTTTTACCGAAAGACTTTGCTTAACATATAAAATTGTAAAAAGAAAACAAAATTAACTTAAAAGAAAATGATTAAAAAAACCGAAATAAAAAATCATAAAAACAAAAAGAACATTAAAAAATAAATATTGAAACATATTTTAAAAAAATCATTAGTTGATAAAACATAACCCTTTAAAAATAAAATAAAAATGGTCCGCCATGGCCCCACCCTCATGGCCCCACGGGCCCCAAGGGGTGGACGCTGATTTTGAGAATCGGGCCTCCACCCCCTGGGGCCCATAGGGTCACAGGGGTGGATGTTGATTCTGAGAATCAGGTTGCAGGGGTGGAGGTTGATTCTGAGAATCAGGCCGTAGGGGTGGAGGTTGATTCTGAGAATCGGGTCTCCACCCCTTGGGGCTCGTTGGGCCATGGGGGTGTGGCGGGAGTGGTGAATCGGGGGCTGCGTGTAGCTCCTCCCGCCCCACCCGTGCGGCCCAACAGGCCCAGGGGATGGGGCCATGGTGGGCCATTTTTTTTAATATTTTAAATAAACAAAGGAAAGTAATTTTTTTTTTAAATGATGTTTTATTTCGTTTTTTTTTTTAATTATCTTGTATCATTTTTTGTTATTTTTTTAAAGTAATAATTTCTTGTATTTTTTTTATTTTTTTTGATTGGTTTGTTTTTATTATTATATAATTTAAAAAAAAATATCAATTTTAAGTTAACTTTATTTTATTATTATTTTTATGTTTGGTCATATTATATTTATTTTTATTATTATTTTTGTTGTCATATTATATTTTATATATATAGCTATGTTTTTAATTTGATTATATTTAATATATATTTTTCTTTATTATTATCTTTTAATTTTTTGTTTGTTTGTTTTAGTTTTTTGTTTTCTCAATATTTTCAATTTTTTATTTTTGCTCTTTTTTTTTTTTTTATTTAAGGTCATGAATTTTTTTTAATGTTTTAATATATCTTTTTATTTACTTATTATTTTTTGAACTTCTTGTGTTTTTGTTTGTTTGTTTTTTCAATGTTTTAATTTTTATTTTCTTTTGTATTTTTCAATTTTATTTATTTGTTATTTTGTTTGATTTTATTTTTTCCTGCAGGGCCCATGTTGATCCTCAACTAGCAACCCGATCCCATTATGTGTCAATTTGATAGTTGATTTTAAAACTTTCGTTATAATGTATCGAGTCTGACCCCACAATGTGTCAATTTAATGGTTGGTCTTTAAGCTTTCATTAGAATGAGTCAGTTCGCCTACATTGCTTATCAATTTGATGGTTTATTTTTAAATTTTTGTTGCAATGTGTCAAATTGTCTTAGGGTAAGATTTTGAAGTTGTTATACTTTTAGCATTTGAAAAAAAAAATCTCTTCATATAATGACTCTTTTATTTAGGGATTTATTTAAAAGGAAAAATAGTCATAGAAAATTTTCATAATGCATGGTTGAAATATGTTGAAAATTTAAGGTTTTTTGTAGTAATGATCTTTGGTTTTAATTCCATGGTTAAAAAATGTAAAATTTTTAAGGGTTTTTTGAGTCATGACATTTTATCCTTAATGTCATTGAGAAAAAATGTTGAAAATGTACCCAAAAATATATATATATTATATATATATATATATATATATATAATATATATATATATATATATATATATATATATATATATATAATATATGGGTTTTTCTTGGTTTTTACTACCATGTTGAAAAAAAATGTTGAAAAAAACTTTATTCCAGCATCAACATTTTTTTTTTTTTTTTTTTTGGGAGCTATTTTTCATGTTTTTCTAGGGCTTTTTGGCTAGAGTTCTCGTTTTGAGTTTAGAGTTCTCGTTTCAAAGTTTACAATGTTTTACTTGGAATAATGGAGAAATGTAGAATTCTCCAAATTATTTTATTATTAGAGATTTGTTGTAATATGTTGTGATAAGTTAGATTGGATATATTCTTAAAGAATATGTTCAATTCCTCAACAAATTTCCAATCTTATTTATGTACAAATGATTTGGTGAATGAATAAAGTGGATTGTGAGGCAACTCTCAAATTGAGTCAGCCTCACCTAAGCGCTGTCCATTTAAGTCATAGTTTCTCCATTATTAATTTTTAGTTGGTCTCCGAGTGAGGGATTAGAGGCCTGTGTGCCATCAAGTGAGGGTTGTCCATTGATTACCGTGAAGGCTCAATAGCGTAAATATATGTTGCGTTGACAGTCGAGTCTTGGTGAGGGTATTCGATGTTCAAGAGTCGAGTGGTATTGCTCGAGTCTGAAAGGAGTGTGGAGCATCCAATGGAGAGTCATATGCTACCAGTCTCTTGTGGTGAGTGTCAACGACGAAGACTCTTGTGAGTCACCATTTCTTGTTTAAGAGATAATTAAACATGACCAATCGAGATCTCAAATTAGAGATCCCATTGTGGCTTAGATTGTTATTCAAAGGGCATTCCTGAATGTGAGAGAGACGAGTCTTGGTGAACTGGACATGAAGGCCAACTATTGGAATGCTAAATGTTGAGCTGTTGACTGGATGTCTTCTCCATAATTTATTGGTGTGATATTATGCAGTTACACAATGTGCATGTCGAAGGACCAAATCGAGAAGAAGAGCATTGGAGATGTGTTATTGGATGATGCATTGCTGAAGGATACATGTTTTTCATGGAGTTGAGAATAGAGAAGTCACTATGTTGTTGACCGTGGCAACAGATCTGCCCATGGTGTTGACCTGTGTAGCCAACCTTTAACTTGTAGTAACGCGCAGTGCTGTGGGTTGGACATCTTAGTTGGAGGAAGCCGCAAATCTGTGAAACTGATAAATCTGCAAGCTAGAGAATGCCTCTGTGATGCGAATGCTCGAGCTATTGGAGACTGCCAATGTGCTTTTGGTAATGGTGTTGCAATAATGTCGTGTTTTATTTGGAGTTTGGCTTCATCGTGTGTGGTGTGGCTAGTGTCGACCCCTTGGTGTATTCATGGGTTAGCAGCAGACCAGCAGAAGACAAGTCGACTTATTTGGTATCGTTGATTGTATACCTGGGCCAACACCGAGAATTAGGAGATAAGTTTGAGTATGCATTGCTATTGGGAGAAGTCATCTAGAGTGTTCGATCCTCATGAGGAGTGTTTGTATGTGTTGCAACGAATGCAATGATGGGTCAACAAAGGAGATTGAAACAATATCAAAGAAAACTGAAACATTCTAGGAAAAATCATCAAAGGACAGATGCAATATATTTTTAAGTTGAATTTGGTGAAGAGTCTCACGTTGATGTGGATCGATGAATTTGGTGAAGAGTTTCACGTTGATGTGGATCGATCTGTAGTTGATCAAGTCAAGGATTAGAATGCAGATCGAATGGGATGAAATCGTAAAAAGGTTAATGTTGAATCTACCCTCTTTCTCAAGTATAAATTATGAAATCTAGGCAACTGAAATGAAAGCAATACTATGGAAGATAGATTTATTGAATTATGTTGAAGATGATTTTGTTAATCTGAACCATGATATGAGTAGAGATGCATCAACATTACATCTTATAACATCTACATTAGATGAAAATATATTATTCAATATCCTACATGAATATGGTGAGATTCAAAATGCAAAAGTATTGTGGGATATTTTAGAAATGGAGTACAATTTGAATGAGGTCGAAGATGATGAAGGTATTGCTCTTGAAAATGATGATTGTGTTTTTAGTTTCATAATTGATTGTGAAACTGAAGATGGCAACATTGAGGCTGCAATGATGGATGATGAATGTGTGCCTATAATTGACATTAAAACATGTGATGATGAAGAAACAACTATTGATGTAGAATCTGATTTTTTCTATGAAGAAAGCTTCCCTAATGCAGAGACGTATGAAGTCAAATTTGATGAGAACTATGTATCTCATGAAGAGTGGAATAATATATTGCATGAAAAGCATCTTATGGATGAGTTGTTGTTCAGTGAGAAGAAATTCCCACCTCCATACACAAATCAAATGCAGGAAAACATGTTTGCATCAACATAATTGATTAAAGAGGTTGAAGATATGAAACAACCAACTATGTCAGTAGAGAAAGATGAAGAAAGGAAAGCTCTCTTGACGGAGTAGGATGACAAGAATCAGTATGGTTCTCTTTATGAATGTAACATTGCTTTTAAGTGTACAGATATTGGCAGCCAGGAAAAAGCAATGTTGAAAACAAAGAATGTTAGCCTACAATCAAGATCAAGAAAGAGGAGATTAAGAGTTCAAGTGTTCCACCTTTGGCACAGGAAACATAAAAAGGAGGAGAAGCTCCACCACTATCGTATGGCAAGAAAGGTGAAGATGAAACTTCACCAACAAATGAACAAGCATGGATCATTTAGAAAGAAGGCAAAAATGAAAACTCGATTATCAAGTTATTTTTATGTACCATTGTAAGCCTACCTGAGGCTAAGACCAACAGGCGTATTTTATTCATGTTATGCTTTGATACATTTTTCCATTAAGAGGGGAACTTAGAATAATGGAGAAATGTAGAATTCTCCAAATTATTCTATTATTAGAGATTTGTTGTGATCTGTTGTGATAAGTTAGATTGGATCCTATTCTTAAGGAATATGTTCAATTCCTCAACATATTTCCAATTTTGTTTATGTACGAATGATTTGGTGAATGAATGAAGTGACATGTGAGCAGGCTCTCTCAGGTTGAGTCAGCCTCACCTGAGAGCTATCCATTTTAGTCATAGTTTCTCCATTATTAGTTTTTAGTCACTTTGTGTGCAATAAGCTAAGGGATAATTTATATGTTACATATTTGTTTACATTAAAATTTAGTGGAGCATCTTATGAGGTTGTTCACAATTCTACTATATGGTTGAGAGATAAGTGAAATAATACGTCACAACCACTCAATGAATTTTATTGCTAATATCAATTATTATCAATTATTTGATAATTATATACTCATTTTTGTTAAAAAATAAATTGAGTTTGAAAATTATTACAATAGAAATTCTTTTCTATTTCATTTATTCCAATTTTATAATTAATTCAAAAAAAATTTGTTCCATTAATTTAATGAATTCAAAACACAACTTATGTATTCTCCATAAATTCAAAACACAACTAATGTATTCTCCACAAAATCAAAGTTTTCATTAGGTTTTTAACTAAAATCTTAAAACAAAAGTTTATTACATTTCTAAAATATTGGTGATATTTCTAAAATATTTGTGTTATCACCATATTGCATTATGGATTATACTACATGTTTCCAATATACTACTAATCCAATGTCGACAATTAGATTTGGTCATATCTTGCTCCCTTTCACCTTTAAAAACAATTACTAACAAAGTCATTCACTAATAAGTTGTACATGGACCAAGCAAGCCACTCGTTCCACGCATCGTACCCTTTACTGCCTTAATGGTTTTAACAAAGCGGCTCAAGTTTTTTTTACTGCCTTAATTTCCCCATCAAATCAACGAGAGCTTTTTCCCATGTTCTTGCAAATTTTTAAAACAAAATAGTCTGTGAATTTTCCAAATTTTAGCTTTCAAAAAATATTATATAGATTTTTATTGAAAAATAGAGGACATCAAAATTTCCATTTACATTTCAACCTTGATTCATTGCATTGAAAGACAATTTTTACACGCTCAAATTAGGAAGATGTGTAATGCTTTCCCTATTCAACATGGAGTTGAAATATGATATTTAAAAAAAATAATATTATTAATACAAAAAATATTTTATTGTTGATCATAAATAAATATTTCAATTTTCACAATAAATTAATTTCCCCTACGAGGAAGATGTGTAACTCCTTCCATACTTAATGGAATTGACATGTAGTATTTAAAAAAAAATTAATAATAACAAAATAATATCTCAATATCTACATTAAGTAAAATACTTTAATATCAACTTACTCAAATAACAATAATAATAATTGAAAATAAACAATTTTTTTTTTTTTACAAGATTTGTCATTAGCATGTTTCTTAATATAATGGATATGTGTAATTCTTTTCATTTTCAAAATAGAGTTAACAAATAGTATTAGAGTCTAAAGATTTAAGTTTGAATTCACCATTTATGTATTTAGGGATTTTCTTCTTAACAAAAATCTTTCTTCAAACTCTACATGTCATTGGACTACAACTATAAGGAAAATTTATTAGATTACTAGAAATATAAAAATTATGTTAAGTGAAAAATAACATTTTTTAAAACATTTTAGATGATATTATTTAGCTATTTAATTTTTTCTTATAACTTGTTGTTAATATTTTAGCTATAAAACAATATATGTTCATTCATCACCTAAGTCGCTTGGCTCCCAATAAAATATCAATGGGGAGGCTCTTGTGACTCTAATGTTGCGCAAGCCTTAGTGAATGAAATGTAAGAGCATCAACATATATTGTATGAAACCTTGGTTACTCAAGAATATCATTAAAGGCTTCATGGTAGATGCATGACATAATAAGTATTCCACAAATAATTACCTAACAATAATAGGCCCAACCATACCCTCAACCTCAACCCATTTTTAATGGGGCAATTCATATCATTCAAAATATATTCAAGATTGATAATAAACTATCAATACCAAAGGCTGCAAAACAAATGGGATTTTTTATCTAGTCGTTGACGGTGCTGGACTTGCCAACATGTCAAGGGGATCTCCCCGGTAAGAAGTCCCAACTAGACCTCAGATCGTTTGGTGTAGGAGTCCCAACATTGGGTTGTATGGTATCACCTTGACTATGGTTGCGCGCACAGGCAAGTAGGATGTCCTTGTTGGTAGCAAGGGTGTGACCAACGCAGCAAGCCAAGGAAGGTGCATGAAGGGTTCTAACACATGGAAAGTGGAATGAGTGCGCCCCTTGGAAACCTATGGAAACACGTGGCTTGGAAGGGAACACACAAGAAAAGACACATCACAAGTTGGAAGGAAGGTGAACCAATGATTCAAAGTGATGGTTAAACCAACAACACATCTCAATAAGATTCATACATACATATATAGAAAATTCCATACATACATGCGTAAGAAAACAGATACATATATCATTAGAGTAACCAAGACAACTAAAATACAATAAAAACATATTCATGAAACATGTTGGCTCTGCTATATTAAGAAATTGAAAGTTCCAGTCATACATACAACCATGTCTAACTACTAGTCCCGACAATGGAACATTACATTCACTTTCGCCTGCTCCTCCAAAGAGATATGCTAGCTCTACATTGTGACTAAGTCAGGGCTTGTTACAATACACTCCAAGCTTTCTCTAAGATACACCTATAGGAAGCTTGGATCCCAAAACCTTGTACAATGAGTTATGAGGTTCTATAAATAAAAAAGGGTGGGGTGACCCTTGACATTCCCCTTTGTGACTCTTCACCTACCCTCGTGATTCTTCAACTACTACATGACTGTTACATTCTATTATTGACACTTGGTATTTCAATTTTACAAGATGTTACATTATAATCTACACATGTACCCATGTGAGACAAAATAGGCTTGAGTAAGCCATGCAATCTATCACTAAGACTCAGACAGTTGTGGGAAGACCAACTCTTTGACATCCTCGTGATGATCGATGATGGTGGACTGATGCCAATCTTGGTAGTCTGTGATGGTGTCCACGTGCTCAATGGTGACATCCTACTGAAAGCGAACTCTTGCCTTCGTTGCATCTAGGTACATTTATTTGGCACCTCTGTCCAACTCGTTTGATAACATGCGAGCCTTGAGTCAACTAGACCAACAACATACTAATGCATAGTGTTTGTGCTAGTGGCTATGTGTATCAACTCATCAAAGTACATGTCCAGCTCCGTTTGGACTTGGTTCTTTGACTTCGCCTCGGTGAGTGTACGAACAGATGGGATTGTGTGTGTGCACACAATGACATCCATGCTTCTGAACACCAGTGCATGTGAAGCCTACAAACTGGTGATGAGCTGCGTGAGTTCCTCATAGTTCTGGATCTGACTCCAGATGCATGGCTTCAACTCTACTGCCTTTGGCTTCATCATCTTTGGAAAATACAATGGGGCTCCTTTGTACCTCATTGTTCATGTTTTCATGTGGTCAACAACAGTGTGCAGATTTGACAAGATGTGTGCTCTCCTAGCACATCGTTGCTGCCAACCATTGAGATGGACAACTGACTTATGCATGGTGTTGAATCTAGAGTACAACATCCACATGACTGCCTCGAGGGATGATACTTCATCCAATATTTCTCTCTTCAACTCTGCTCTGGCGGATGATGTAACTTGTTCTCCTCCATTCTTGGACGCTTGTAACTCCTTGGCCATGCGCTCGTTCTCTACTATCAAGAATCGAACACTTGAGCTGGTAGCCTCGGCGTATGCTCTGGTAGCATCGACCAATGTTGTTAGATGCTTGTGCACATCAGATAATATTGCTCATTATTCAAACTGCGCAGGAGTTATTTGGACATCTGGAGTAGGAACTCTACGCGAATACACAAATTTGTGTTGCGACTTGTCGAAAGATATGTTGTGCATCTCCACCTCTGGATTGTCTTCAAGGATCTCTGTGTCTCCTTGATTGCTTGGGACGTTCTCTGATTCTAGATGTCGTGAATCCGGTGGGGTGACCTCTTGGTTCCGGGGCATGAGGTCAATATCATGATTTGACTCTGGCTGCACCCTATCTATATCCATATGTTCTAGCATCTGTTCAATCTCTTGAGCTAAGTACTGCTCCTGCGACTGCTCACCTTGTCTTCTTTGTGCCAGCTTCTTGGATGAGTCTACTACCTGTATGGGTGCATTTTCATCAATATGTGCATGCTGTGCCTCCTGTTGTGTTTGTCCATGCTGTGCTTCCTTCTCTCTTTTTCATAACTCCTGTTATTCTCGGAGTTGCTGCTTCAACTCTTTCAACTCCTTTTTGTTTCCTCCATCCTCCATTTCTCTCTTTAACTTTGCGCATTCGTCCTACCGCGTTGTTGCCACTTAGCCTCAATCTCCAAAACTACTTTCATCACAAGTGGATCTACTTTGAACTTGCATCTTTGTTTTGCCTCTGCACTATCAACAAGCTTTCTCTTGCCTTTGTCATGCGTAGGTATGCTACCCTCTGTTGTTGTTGATGATGGTGCTCTCGGAGCTACTGCTTCCATATGCTTTTCTAACGACTCTACAGCTATGTCGATCGATTCATTGAGCCTGGAGAAGTGATAACAATATCTCCATGGGTCTTCCTCAGGCCAATGACATGCTTGCACTCTCGCACAATGGTTCTTTATCAAGCAATGCGGGTCATACAGATTGAAACTTCTGGTGCCGAAGGTGAATCTATTGAACTCCTCTATTTCGACCTCAACATGCTTGAGATTTTGTATCTCATACAACCCAATCCAAGGTGCCCTCTTCTTCCTGTGTAGTCTAGTTGACAATCTGTCGAGATGTGATATGACACTTCTTGCATGATGAGCTTGTCCATGGAAAACTTCGGTAAAACATGCAGAGGCTACTCCATGCTGTACATCGGTATGAGGGTGCCAAGGGGTGAGGCATACCAATATGCTATGTCGATCAATGCCTCCATTGTTTCCTGTGACATGCAAGGTGGATCCTACTCAAATATCATTTTGTACATAGGGGTGACAAAGTGGTCTGACAAATGTGTGATAACTTCGCGGAAGCTGCATTCAGAGAACAACCTGCAATAAGTGTGAACAAAGGTTTCCGAAGGTTTCCATGCCCAACCCAAACCTGGGAATTGCTAACGAGATAGACTGCATCTAGTATGTATGCAAACATGTATATCTCTGCTTGTTGACCTTTGGGTGGATGTTGGGCTTCTATCACCTGTTCCTTCAACCTAAGAGCCAACATGTCAGACTAGTTGCATGACCTTCCTTCGCTGACAAGTTGGTCCAACGCAATCACCCAGCTTTGTGGAAAGGTCTTTATGATTTCCTGGCCGTATAAGTGGCCTGCAAAGATGACAAAGTACTTATATGCCTTCCGCAGTATCTTTGCCTTGTAAACCAGGTTGGGTGTTGTCTTGAACTTAGCTGGCTCTTTCACCCTACTCTTCAATATACCTTTGGAGTTTGTGTTGTTGCTTGGTTTGTTGAAGGGTTCCTCCATTGTGATCACTAGTTGTGGCAAGTGATACATCTCCTAAAAATCATTCGCCCTAAAGGTAGCAAGCTCTATCCCATTGACAGTACTCAATGTCATCATCTCAGGATCGGTGTGCGAGACAATCCAGTGGATCATGTTTGCGCATGGAAATGCGAGATACCTGCATGCAATCCGTTACAAGCTAGACTTGTGGATGTTGACATAGACCCTGCCGTCTTTTAGATCTTCCTCAAATGTGCATGAGAATGTGTCATTGATGTCCTGCCATTTCATCTTGATGTCTCTGTCTATGAACAAGTTGGTGTCTTCGTAAATGGGCAAGCTCATAGACACTTGTTCAACTGCATCTCCAGTTGCACTTCCAACGATGTCCTTTGACCCTACTCTCTTGGAGGCCATTGTACTTGTATTTCTGAGAGATGAACGAACACCTGCTATACATGGAGAGATAGAAACACTCATGGAAAGAAATCTATCAGTTGAAAACCAAAACAAATCTGAGGATTGTCATGCAACATACTCGGGTGACTAACTAGGAAGATTGCATAATTTTCTCTGGAGGCTGGGAGACTGATTGCTGAAACTGCACAAGGCATAGTCCAGGCTGTCAGGAGGCTGACTAACTACTGCAATTGTGCAACGCACAATCTAGCCTAGCCTACTGAGGAATGAAACTGCACAATGCACATTTTCAATCAGCAAGGGCATGCAAACCCAACGAACTGCATTGTGGAGTTTCTGGGGCCAGCTAGGCAATGCCTCCCAAAATTGCGCAATGCAAACCTGGAGGTCAGTGATGGATAGATTTTCACAGCTTTTGGAGGGAAGGTAGAGCCTTCATTTCCAGAAATGCGCAATGTTATTCAGGAAAGGCAAGGTACGGGCCAAGGCAACCCAGACCCGCCGATAGGTGACTGAAAACATGAAGAGGTTTGAATGCATGGCGAGACTGAGTGTAAGAAAGAGTGAATTATCATGCATGCAAACAGTGAATGCAAGATTCAGAAAATGAGAACGCATGCATGTGTGTGAAGAAAGTCACCACAACGACGATCGTGAGTGCAAAACAGTGTCATGCATGCAACAATAGTGAGATGCAAACAAAAACTAAAACGATGCTTCTACAAGATAACATACATTAAAATGACAACATGCATTCAACAAAACCAAGCAAACAAACATGAAAAGCAGACTTACCCGGAGAAAGCTGAGTTAAATGTGTTAAAGAATCCTAGATGCGATGTGGGATTTCATAGCTCCAAGATCGATGTGAGGAATGAGCTCTGCAGTGTCGAATAAATAAGTTTGATAAGGATGAGGCTTATGACGTGCATGCGACAAATCTAGGAAAAAACGACACTTGGAGGGGAGTTTCTAAAACGATTTTTGCATCTAACCTCTTGCTGCTAAAAATATATCCCTAAAATCCAGGGATTCTTTTTACATGTTGATTTTTTACTATTTTGAGAAAAATCAGTCCATGCATGCAAATTGGGATTTCTTAGTCCTAGAGGGAAGTGGTCAACATGAAGGCACATGCAATAGTCTGCAAGCCTGGGAAAGATATTTGCACAATTTCTGGGCTAAGGCTGGTTGTTCTCCCTTAGGGATTGCACAATTTTTGGGGTTAGCAGGTCACTGGCTCCTAGAATTGCGGAATTTGTGGGTTGAAGCCCAGTGTCGGGCTGAATTGCGCAATTCCCGAGGGAGGGCTGCCTGGCTGGATTGCGTAATTCTGGAGCTCAGTAGGATTGCACAATTTATGGAGGGAAGACTAGTTCCCCTCCAGAATTGCGCAATTTTTTGGGGGAGCATCTCAGCCAAAAATTTTCTTATGCTCAAAATAACAACCTGCAGGTAGGGGACAAACAGGTTGACATGCACAGGCTATCGTGCCACTGAAACTCAACTGGAGGCTATGTACTTACTCAGATCAAGACATGTTGCTAAGGATGGTTGGTAGGGAGGCTCCAAAGAAAAGTTAAGGAAAAATTTTGGAGGGTAGTTGTAGCCACTACAACACTTGGCGACACACTGGTAGAACTCCAGATCTCTGAATGGATCTTGTTTCGTGAAAAGCCAGTCTAACTCCTCTTGAAGTATTGTTCAGTTCTTAGATCATCTTGGTTTCCACACTAGCTTGATTGAAATATGTAGCACTTGCCATGCTCTTGGGCGGTCTGCACACATTCCAAGCCAAGTCAACACAGTTATTTTGATTGGGATGAGGGGTATATTGGTACACACGCAATATGACAATTAGAGTTTAAGTTTCATCTTTGGTGTTGCTTTGTTGCCAGCAGGCCTAGAAAGTACCCCGACGGAGTAACACAGGAACACAAGCATCGCTCCGCTTCCAGCGAGCCTGGTCAGTACTGTGGTGAAGTAAAATTATAAGTGCGAACAGGAATGAACTCCTCTAGCCCAATAATGGGTCTAGCCACAACAGATACATTCTATGGAAGATTTCCTTAGATTAGAATCAATCAAGAGGGCCTACCTCTTGGTCGCTTATCCTGCTTGATGATGTCCTCGCTTGCTCACTCTAACAATCTCTCGCTTCCTTCTTCAAGCTCTTGAAACAAATAAACAACAACAAACGACAAACGTGATAATAGACAAATTTTAATTCAACCTACTTAACAAGTAAAGAAAAATTAAGCCATGAATATGTAAGATGACAAATCATGTAGGAAATCAATTGATAGTTGCATATATTAATATCAAAGAGAGATTACAACCATTTGTCTTGATGTTGCAGTCCTCCTCTGACAAGACCATGTTCCCACACACTTCTGCTAGCATTCCACAATGACCTCAATCAACAATAGTTTTAAGGCTCTTCCCTTTAGGCTTCACTCCAAACCAAATCACACTTCTCCCTCACACAACTAGATAGCTACAACTAGTAATGACTTGCTTGTCTACTCCAAAATAGTATCAACACTCAACAATAACTCTGCCAAAACTTATAACTGTGACTAGTTTGTGCTTGGGAAGAAGGGAGGTTTATATAGGAAATATGGATGGGAGATGGATCCTCCTCTCATGGGAGAAGGACTTATCTCTTGAGGTAGTTCCATCATTATAGGGGAAAGGAGCCCAAACTATCATGCTCAATCCCATCCGGCCAAATCATTTACCAGACTTCCATTATGGAGCTTCTAGAGCTGGAAGCTTCGGCTCTAATTTAAAAAACTTTCCATAAAAGGACCAACGCAACTGGAACATAGCTCAGTTGTTTTGATCAGCGTTAGGGATAGTGTTAATCTCTACACATCGGTGCGGGGGAGACAAAGGTCTTTAGCGCCAGTCTTGTAAATTGGGAAAAACAAAAGTTTCGAGGGAAATGGTGCAAAAAGGAATTTATCTACTCATGAAGAAGGACACAATGGGAGTTTCTTCATGAAGGCAAAGCATGCATAGTTCACTGTAGAGGTCCTCTAGGATCAAGGAATGGGGAGTACAGGGACAGTGACAAAATTTTGTGTAAAAATTACCACGGTGGAGTTACTTGCATTGCCTCTCTACGCAGGAAGCCTTTCTCTTCTTTCACCTTATTCATTTTTCATTTTTCCAAATTTTTTCATATTTTCATATTTCATTTTTGTTTTGTTTTGTTTTTTAACTGTGCATAACACTTATTCATTTCATAGGCGGAAGAGGGATCCCAACTTATTGAGAGCAGAAGAGGTTGTTCCTTCAGAGAAGTATTTGTATATACCTTTGATCTACTTGTTAAGGTTTTCCCCCTCACCTTACTCTACTTGACTGAGCTGACAAGGGTTACCCAAAACAACCAACTAGAGTAGGTGATACTAGTTAGCGCGCAAGTGTTGTGTTTTCACCACGGTTCACTTCAATTAGTATGCATTTTCCATTGGTGTATCATGGACTGAAGATAACAAGTTCTACATAAAGAGACAAGACAAAAGATAACCAAGTATTGATAACTGCATATGTCCTCTTGTACTTTACCCTTTCTTGTTTTAAGAGTCACACACGGTTTCATGTGAAAGTAACCTACAAACGTAAACAAGTAAACAAACAACTAAAATAGCAACAAGAAGAAGTAAATGTGAAAGAAAACAAGTAATCAAACAAACACACAAAGCAAGAAGCAAACATGCATGCAAGAAAACAAGACAAGAAGCAAACACTACTCCTACTCCTAAGCTAACGGTGCATGGGCCTGATCATGTGAAGTGATACTTCCAATGAAGCCACCGACGCATTGGTCGACCCATGTTGGTGAAGGCATGAATCGCGAACAACACAGTTACATGAATCAACAAAAAATAAAGATATAACAATGAAGACAAACACATTCTGAGTTTAAATGTGTCCACAAAAAATAAATGAGTGTAAGAACATGACATGCAATCCGTGGACTTACCATGGTGCTGTGCTATACTGCATTCAAATGCTAAGCATATGCATTCTCTTGACTGTGACATGCAAGCAAACGAGAGAAACAAAGACAAATTGCGTCGCGCACATGTGCTTGTTATGTAAGATTCCTCCAATTCATGAGTGATGGGATCATGTAGTTCAAGTGGAGGAAGTGAAATCTGTGTGTTGAATTGATCTTCAATGCATATAGATGAGTGATGAGGAGCCTTGGGTGTTTCAATAATTTCTTGACTGGAAGTGAAACCAACCTCAAGAAAGCAAGGGCCTGTCATAACCATCAGCTTGGGTGGAAGTGCCTTGACTGTCTAGGGGGTTTCGACTTCATTGACAGATAGATCATCATAAACAGGTGGCTTTGTAATATCAACAATTATAGAATCAACATCGTGATCGAATACAATAGTAAATGGATCACGACATCCACGATAAAAAAAATCAATGATTTCATCGGCATCCTCATGATCAGATAAATCAAACAAAGGGGTAGATGAGAAGCAAGAATGTTCACCCTCCGCATTTCCGGAACTCTTTGCTGTCAAATGATGAACTGACATCGGGTGTGTTCTGCAAATGATCAGCGGTAGGTGCATCCGTGAAATGATTTACACAAGGAAAATCAAGGATAGAAGAATCACCAAAGATGTCAAGCAAAAGCGAAGGAGGCGGGGACATAGGGAGATCATCCTTCGTTGCGGGTTGATGTTTAGGTTCCCAATCATACTCATCATCAATGACAATGCAGGTTGGTTGTGCAACACCAACTCCATCGATGGCTTGATCCTCAATCACACCAAGTGTAGAGTCCAGAACGAAAGAACACAAAGCAATGCAATCCAGAGGATCAACAGAACGAAAGAACACAAGGCAATGCAATGCGGAGGATCAGCAGAACGCGAAGACGAAGGATGAGGTAAAAAATGCATGTGACAACCCATGGGTTTCGCAACCAAATTTGCACGAAAATTGAGAGAAGTGATCCTGGGAAGATATGACAGTTGAACAGACGTGTGTGCATGTTCTCCCACATCACTCTGTGGTGGTGAAGCTATTTGATGAGGGGACAATGGACAGTCACTTGCAACAGTGACTGTGTCTGTCTGTGATTGCGCAGCTCCATCATCGAAGTACGTTGAGCAGGTTTTGAACTTTAACTTCCTCTTGGGATCGAGTGATTTTTTAAGGCAATATTCAAACTTGTCCCAAAGATATTGAAGCTTCATCTAATTTTTCGGAGCTTCAAACTGAAGTACACAGAAGCGTTCCCAAAAATCCATAGGCAATTCATGTGGAGTCTTCCATTGTTCCACCAATTTTTTTTCAAGAGGTTCAAGATCAAAATGATGGAAAGTAGATTCAAGTAGATCACATAAATTCTCAAGTGAGTGCATGCAACTGTGAGGCAGGTTGTGGCAAAATTGTTATGGGGATTCATAAAGTGTGTGTGAAAGCAGCAAGATGACCTCGACTTCATCGAACTCATCTGCATCCTCTAGTAATGCAAGGAAGTCATGTAAGTACTCATGCTAGGCCACTTCGCCTTCACCATCGTACGTGAAGTCAGACAAGAGATCATAAAACTCCCTCGTGATGTTAAAAAGTTCTGCATTAGATAGACATCATGGAGGGAGGAGTCTAATGATATCCATGAAAGATATGTGAAGATTCAAAACATGATGTGAGGACCCAACTTGTCATCTGGCTCTCCTTCTAGTGCTAGAAATGTTGACAGTGTTGGACCCACCAACATGCCAAGGGATCTCCTCAGTAAGAATTCCCAAGTAGACTTCAGATAATTTGGTGTAGGAGTCCTAGCAGTGGGTCATACTGTATCGCCTTGACCACGGTTGCCGCAGAGGAAGAAAGGACGTCCTTGTTGGTAGCAAGGGTGTGACCAGTGTAGCAAGCCAAGGAAGGTGCATGAAGGGTTCTAACACACAGAAAGTGGAATGAGTGCCCCCCTAAGAAACCTGTGAAAACATGCGGCTTGGAAGGGAACACACGAGCAAAGATACATCACAAGCTGGTAGGAAGGTGAACCAATGATCCAAAGTGATGGTTAAACCAACAATGCATCTCAATAAGATTCATATATATATATATATATATATATATGTCCATACATACATGTGTAGGAAAATAGATACATATAGCATTAGAGTAACCAAGACAGCTGAAATACAATAACAACATATGCATGAAACGTGTTGGCTTTGTTATATTAATAAAGTGAAAGTTCCAATCATGCATACAACCATGTCCAACTACTAGTCCCGAAAATGGAATGTTACAGTTATTGTCGCCTACTCCTCCAAAGAGATATACTAGCTCTGCACTGTGGAAAAGCCAAGGCTCCTTACAAGGCACTCCACTATTTCTCTAAGATACACCTATAGGAAACTTGGCTCCCAAAATCCTGTACAATGAGTTATGAGGTTCTATAAGTAGAAAAGGGTGGGGTGACCCTTGACATTCCCCTTTGTGACTCTTCACCTACCTTAATAACTCTTCAACTACCACATGGCTGTTACATTTTACTATCGACACTTGGTATTTCACTTTTACAAGATGTTAAATTACAATTTGCACATGTACCCATGTGAGACAAAATAGGCTTGAGCAAGCCATGCAAGCTATCACTAAGATTTAGACAGCTATGGGAAGACCAACTCTTCGATATCCTCGTGATGATCAACAATGGTGAACTGATGCCAAGCTTGGTAGTCCATGATGGTGTCCATGTGCTCAATGGTGACATCCTACTGAAAGCGAACTCTCGCCTCCTTTGCTTCTGGGTACACTGATTTGGCACCTTTGTCCAACTCATCTGATAACATGTGCATCATAGTCTTGAGTGCAGTCGGACCAACAACACACTAATGCATAGTGTCTGCGCTGGTGGCTATGTGCATCAACTCATCAAAGTACATGTCCATCTCCCTTTGGACTTGGTTCTTTGACTTCACCTCAGTAAGTGTGCCAACAGATGGGATCATGTGTGTGCACACAATGAAATCCATGCTTCTGAACACCCGTGCATGTGAAGCCTACAAAATAGTGATGAACTGCATGAGTTCCTCATAGTTCCAGATTTGACTCCGGATGTGTGCCTTCAACTCTAGCACCTTTGGCTTCATCATCTTTGGAAAATGCAATGGGGCTCCTTTGTACCTCATTGTCCATGTTTGCATGTGTTCAACAACAGTGTGCAAATTTGACAAGATGCCTGCTCTCCTAGCACAGTGTTGCTGCCAACTGTTGAGATGGAAAATTGACTTATGCATGGTGCCGAATATGGAGTACAAAATTTGCATGACTGTCTTGAGGGATGATACTTCATCCAGTATCGCTCTCTTCAACTCTACTCTGGTGGATGATGTAACTTGTTCTCCTCCCTGCTTGGCCGCTTGTAACTCCTTGGCCATGCGTTCATTCTCTGCTATCAAGAATCGAACACTCGAGCTGGTGGCCTTGACATATGCTTTGGTAGCATTGGCCAATGATGCTGGATGCTTGCGCACATCAGATGCGATCACTCATTCTTCAAACTATGCAGGAGATATGTGGACATCCGAAGTAGGCACTCTATGCGACTGCACAACTCTGTGTTGTGAATCATTGGAAGATATGTTGTGCATCTCTGCCTCCGAATTATCTTCAAGGATCTCTATGTCTCCTTGATCGCTTGGGACATGCCCTAATTCCGGATGTGGTGAATCCTATGGGGTGACCTCTTGGTTCCAGGGCATGGGTTCTATATCTTGATCTGACTCTGGCTGCACCCTATATGTATCCATCTGTTCTAGCATCTATTCAATCTCTTGAGATAAGTCCTGCTCCTGTGACTTCTCAACCTTTCTTCTCTGTGCCAGCTGCTCAGATGAGTCTACTACCTGTATGGGCGTAGTTTCATCAGTCTGTGCATGCTGTGCCTCCTTTTGTGTCTGTCCTTGTTGCACTTCCTTCTCTCTTCTACGCAACTCATGTTCTTCTCGGAGTTGCTATTGCAACTCTTGCAACTCTTTTTCTGTTTCCCCCATCCTCCGTTTCTCTCTTTGCCTTTGCTCGTTCCTCCTGTCACATTGTCACCTCTTAGCCTCAATCTCCAAAGTTGCTTTCATCACAAGTGGATCTACTTTGAACTTGCGGCTTTATTTTGCCTCTACGTTGTCAACAACCTTTCTATTGCCTTTGTCATGTGCAGGTATGGTACCCTTTGCTGCTACTGATGATGGTGCTCTCTGAGATGTTGCTTCCCTATGCTTTGCTAACCACTCTATAGCTATGCCGATCAATTCATTGAGCCTGGAGAAGTGATAACAATATCTCCATGGGTCTTCCTCAGGTCAATGACACGCCCCGTGGATCCAAGGAAATTGCACTCTCGCACAGTGGTTCTTTACCAAGCAATGTGGGTCATATGGATTGAAACTTCTGGTGCCGAAGGTGAATCTCTTGAACTCCTCCATTTCGGCCTCAACATGCTTGAGATTTTGTATCTCGTACAACCCAATCCACAAAGGAAGAGAGGGCCAAGGTGTCTTCTTCTTCTTGTGCAGTCTAACTAACAACCCTGTTGAGATGTGATATGACACTTCTTGCATGATGATCTTGTCCATGGAAAACTTCGGTAAAACATGTAGAGGATTCTCTATGTTGTACATCCGTATGAAGGTGCCAAGGGGTGAGGTATACCAATCTGCTATGTCGATCAATGCCTCCATCATTTCCTATGACATGCAAGGTGGATCTTGCTCAAATATCGTTTTGTACACTAGGGTGACAAGGTGGTCTGACAACTGTGTGATAACTCCGTGGAAGCTACATTCAAAGAACAACCTACAATATGTGTGCACAGAGGTTTCTGAAGGTGTCTATGCCCTACTCAAACCTGGGAACTACTGACGGGCACATACTGTATCCAGTATGTATGCAAACATGTATATCTATGCTTCCTGAGCTTTGGGCAGATGCCGAGCTTCTATCACCTGTTCCTTCAACTTGAGAGCCAACATGTTAGACCAGTTGCATGGCTTTCCTTCGCTGGCCAGTTGGTCCAACGCAATCACCCAGCTCCACGGGAAGGTCTCTTTGCTTTCCTGGTCATATAAGCAGCATGCAAAGATGACCAAGTAGTGATATGCCTTCCACAATATCTTCATGTTGTAAACTAGGCTAGGTGTTGTCTTGAATTTGGCTGGCTCTTTCACCCAACTCTTCAAGATATCTCTGGAGTTTGCGCTATTGTTGGGTTTACTGAAGGGGTTCTCCATTGTGATAAGCAGTTGTGGAAAGTCTAACATCTCCTGAAAATCCTTCGCCCTGAAGGTAGCAAGCTCTGTCCCATTGACACTGCTTAATGTCATCATCTGAGGATCATTGTGTGGGACAATCTAGTGGATCATGACTGCGCATGGAAATGAGGGATACCTGCATGCAACCGGTAGAAGCCAGACTTGTGGATGTTGACATAGACCCTGCGGTCTTCCAGATCTTCCTCAAATGTGCCTGAGAATGTGTCATTCATGTCTTGCCATTTCATCTTGATGTCTTTGTCTATGAACAACTTGGTGTCTTCGTAAATGGGCAAGCTCATAGACACTTGTTCAACCTCATATCTAGTTTCACTTCCAACGGTGTCCTTTGACCCTGATCTCATTGTACATGTTCTGCTGAGAGACAGATGAACACACGCTATACCTGGAGAGATAGCAACACTCATGGAAAGAAATTTGTGAGTGGAAAACCAAAACAAATTTGAGGATTGTCATGCAACATACCCGGGTGACTGACAGGGAAGTTTGCACAATTTTCACAGGAGGGTACAAAGTATCTGACTGGTAATAATTTAAAGTCTCTGACTAGTAATAATTTAAAATAAAGTTTCTGGGGCCAGTTGGGCACTGCCTCCCAGAATTGCACAATGCAAGCCTGGAGGTCATTGCTGGCCAGATTTGCGCAGTTTCTGGAGGGAAGACGGAGCCTTCATTTCCAGACATGCACATTGTTGTTCGGGCAAGGCAAGGTTCAAGCCAAGGCAACCCAGACCCGCCAACGGGTGACTTAAAACATGAAGAGGTTTGAATGCATTGCAATAATGAGTGTAAGAAAGAGTGAATGATCATGCATGCAAACAATGATTGCAAGATTCAGAAAATAGAATGCATGCATGTGTTTGAAGCGAGTCGCCGCAACAACGACTGTGAGTGCAAAACAATGTCATGAATGTGACAATAGTGAGATGCAAACAAAAACTGAAATGTTGCTTCTACTAGTTAACATACATTAAAACGAAAACATGCATTCAAAAAAACCAAGAAAACAACATTCATACAAAGCGAAATACAAAAAGCGACAGAAAAGCAGCAAATGACATGAAAAGCAGACTTACTCGAAGAAAGCTTAGCTAAATGTGCCGAATACTCCTAGATGCGATGTGGGATGTTAGAACTCTAAGATCGATGTGGGGAATGAGATCTGCAATGTTGAATAAATAAGTTTGATAAGGATGAGGCTTACACAAATCTAGGAAAAAGTGACACTTGGAGGGGAGTTTCTAAAAGGATCTTTGCATGTAACCTCCAACTTCTAAAAATAGATCCCTAAAATCTAGGGATTCTTTTTGCATGTTTCTTTTTACTATTTCGGGAAAAAGTAGCCCATGCATGAAAATCAGGATTGCTCAGTCCCAGAGGGAACTGGTCAATTTGAAGGCACATGCAGAAGTCTGCAAGCCTAGGAAAGGGATTTGTGCAGTTTCTGGGCTGAGCAAGGCTGGTTGTCCCTAAGGCATTACGCAATTTTAGGGGTCAGCAGGTCACTGGCTCCTAGAATTGTGAAATTTGTGGGCTGAAGCCCAGTGTCGGGATGGATTTCATAATTTCCGGAGGGAGGGCTACTTGGCTGGATTGTGTAATTCTAGAGCTTAGTAGACATCCCAGCAGGATTGCGCAATTTCTGGAGGGAAGATTGGTTCCCCTCCAAATTTGCGCAATTTTCTGGGGGAGCATCTCAGCCAGAAATTTGCTTAAGTCTGGAATGACAACCTGTGGGTGGGGGACAAACAGATTGACATGCACAGCCTGTCGGGCCACTAAAACTCAGCTGAAGCCTATGTACTTACTCAGATCAAGATATGTTGCTAATGATGGTTAGTAGGGAGGCTCTAAAACGAAGGTAAGCAAAATTTTGGAGGGCGGTTGTAGCCACTACAACACTAGTGATGAAGACACAATGGTTTGGTGCCATAATTCGGCCACTAATTAGATTTCAGCCAAGTTGGCCTATGATTACATCATTAGTTTGTCTTTAAATCACATAAAAATTTGGTGGAGTAAAAAAAATTTAGCACCAACCTCTTCCTCAGAAACTAAAGTTCTTTCTCTGTCTTGTCCTGGAAAATCACATTTTCACATGGGACAATCTGCTATGCAGGGGATTTCGTGCCCTAATATTTGTTGTTTATGTTTAAATGGGTCTGAGACAATTGATCATCTCTTCTTCTAGTGTAGTTTCTCCAAATATTTATGATTTGATGTATTATTTTCACTTCACTTAGAATCATGTATTATTTTCACTTCATTTAATGGATCCTAGATCCGTTTCCTCGTTTGCTTCTTGTATGCAGTGGTGGGATCATAAGATGTGACTTTATAAAACACTATTTGCCTTCATGGCCTGGGAATATGGAAGGTAAGGAATGGACATATCTTTGAGGATCTCTCCATTAATCAACTCTACATCCTCCCTCAAATTATGGGGTTCTTCAAAGGCTATTTGAAAACCTCTATACACAAACCATCTCATCCTTTCTACTTTCTTTAGAGTCACAGTTCCTATCCGGTTGTCTTTTTTGATGGAACATCCCAAGATCACCATTGTAGTGGAGGTGCATATATTATTCAACAAGGATCATCTGCATTCTATATTTGGGAAAACTTTGATGATGAAAACTAACACAAAGAGTGGATCTATGCATGTTTGGTCCTTCTTTATTTTGCAATCCATTTTCATCTTACAACTCTACAGGTTTTCATTGATCCAAAATGAGTCATCAATTGGATTACAAGAAACAAAAATATGTAGGTTTTAAGTCTGAGCTACTAGATGGACAAAATAACAACTCCGAAAAAACAAATTTCACACTCCAACCTTTCACCATATCCACAGAGAGTGGAACAACAGACGGATTCACTCTCCAAGAAGGATATCGATGGGCAAACAAGATTCATTTTCTTTAATTAAAGGATAGGCCAACATATCTTAAATAGTGGTCGACTTTCCATTGACTCAATTCATCCATTTGCAGGTGAACAACACAGTCCTGAGTGGGAGATCCTACCCAAAATTCAGGAACGATCTTACTCTGCCACAACAACTAGTGAGACGCGGCTCCATCTTCTAGTCAACCATCTCGCACTTTTTGGTGTCATGCTCAGACATAAATTTTGGAGTATTGATTTGTTCTTATTTTTTGCACAATTAACTAGAGTGTGGTAAAAATAGATCTAATTAATCAAGATAAAACTCTTTTAATCCTTTGTTGTAATCCTAAAAATACTGATCACAATCATTTTTTTTTTGTCTAGCTCTCTCAACCATTGTTACTATTGTTGATAGTTGTATTTTTATTTGATCGGCTGCTTTCATAGTGCTATGTTATAAGATTATGCAACTGTAATCCTTTCTTAATCAAGAGAATGGAGGTTTTTTTCTTTATGAAAAAAAAAAGCGATTGGTACGTAAATTTGATGAGGTTGTGAATGATGAAAACTTGAATCTTAGATACACAACATGGAATCACATTTCAAAGCCCATTTGAACTTGAAACAAGATTCTCGACATTGAAGTTTACATGGAGGATCGAGCCCTTACATAGTGACAAACCACACATGGCAGGTAGCAATCAACAACTACACTCGGGAAGCCTTTGAATATGTCCAGTACACTTGGTAAGCCTTTGAATATGTCTAGATCCATTAAGTTACCATAATGACCTTCCAACTTATTAAATTCATATTAATTTTGGGATATTATTTTTTATCAATATAAAAATAATTTTTGGAGGAAGTAAACTCATGAAAACACTAAATATTATATTAGACATTTATTTAAATCTCGGAGGAAGCATACTCATGAAAACACTAAATATTATATTAGACATTTATTTGATTTTTTTTTAATAATGAAAATAGTAAATATTTGTATTAAAAACCTGTGTTTGGAAGCACAAGTAAAAAAATGTTATACATTATGATTTTATCATTCTTTTTCTATTGTCTCGTAATAAAAAAGAAGGGAATCGAATTTATTAATATTATAAAAGATTAGGAGATTTATATCCTTTAAAAGGAGCCCAGAAGCCTACAACATGCGATTTGCACATATTTGCTATTACATAATTAAGTGCTTTATCACTTTTGGTGTCTTCAATCATTTTTTTTTCATTGTCTTAACTAAGAACAAAAACATTTAGATCATGAATAGATAGGATGTTGTTACTTGTTGAATTGTTAGAGGAAGGAGAGGTTTGTTGAAGCTAACCCATGATTTGTCGAAGATGGTCAACCTGTTAACATATGCCAAACATTTCTTCATTTGTTCTATGAAATTGAGTGTTGTGCTTCATGATCTTCTCCAACATATAGGATAGACTTGAGATAGTTTGATTGTATGTATTTGAAGTTGTCATATCTCATTTTAAATTTGCCTTACCTCTTATTCCCATTCTTGTTTAAACCCCCCTGCTCCTTTCCTATGCAACTGAAAAACTCTAACTCCATTCCCTATCTCGATCATCATTTCCAATGCAATCTTCTGTCTTACACCTAGTAGCATTATCCCTTCTAGCAGGTGAACTCTGATAGCACAACACCATACAGCCAATGTGGTGAGTGTCCGTGTATCTTTCACCACCCTCAATTGTTTGGAAATATTCCCCATAAATGGAGCTTCAATTTCATATCCAACCACCTCCCTTATTTCCCCCAAAGTGCACTATAAAGGATTTCTCTATCACCTTTGAGAGCCTCATACTACAATTATCACAGATGGCATGAATAAAAATATTCAACCACCACCCTTCTTCTTGGATTGATTGATCCTACACTTTCTAGAGTATGCACATCACATAATCAAGGGCTCATATACTTTCTAATTCGTTACCCAGTCAACTTTGTTGATGAGGGATCCTTTTATTAGATAATGGCCATTGATCCATGCTTGATACATGGAATTGAGTCCCATGTAATTTCCAGTCATGCATACCTATTTTCTCCCTTGACATTATTCTCCCATGCCATCACATTGCTCTGTGTCCATGCTTAGACAAAATTTTGTTGCTACTTATACCCAACTGTTGATAGTACCTTTGTGGGCTTTGCACTTCCACTCCAAGACACTTGGAGATATGAACTAAGTGGTTTGATTTACACTTATAAAATATATTAAGAGAATATGGAATATTCAATCTGCTCCTTTGTTATCAAGGTTCTGGCATCTTTCTTAGTTCCTTGCCTTTCCATTTGATCTACCTATTGATTGTTTATCCTTAAGACATGAGTATTATGTGGCTTAATTAAGGAGGAACCTTGTCCTCCGAGGCAAATAATAACCCCCATTGCTACTGTTGAAGAATGTAACTAGGCTCGGTCTTCATTGTACTTGAAATCAAAATGTAATATATATTTTTCAAAAGAAAAGAAAAAATAATTTTTATTATTATTGAAATGACTTGTTAAAGCATAGGTTTCATGTGTGGGTCAATTGTTATAGGTCAAGCCTCCATTGTAGGCTTTAGGATTATTTACTTAAGTCAAAAAGTCAAAGTTTGTTTGGTCAAAGACCCCTCCATCAAGTCTGCCTCAAAAGAGTCATCATCAAGTCAAAGAACTCATGTCGGCCTACATAGAGACACATATCTTAATGATGATCATGTAGGCTCATTTATGATGGGCGAACCACTATACATACAAGCCTAAGATCTTTGCATTACACTAACACAGGAGTTTGGATTTCAAAGAGGAAGTTTTGGTGCTATAACATAGATAACAAGTTTGAATCTTTTCTAGAGTATGGGTTCTTAACATTTTAGTCAAGGGATAGTCTCAACATTTTAGTGAAGGCACAATCTCAACATTTAGGTGAAGGCACAATCTCAACATTTCGGTGAAGGCACAATCCTCTCATTTTGTGAAGGCACAATATTAGCATTTCAGTAAAGGCACAACTTCACTATATATTGAAAAGATGGGTTCGATGCTACCACAGGATCAAGGTCTCGGTCCTATTACTGTGATAAGGCTTTAGTGTTTTCACATAGACAAGAATTCAGTACCGTCTCAGAGACAAGGACTCGATGCTCACACAGTGACATGGATGACAAACTGAAGAAGATAAAACAAGGATGACTTGATGGAGGGAGTCTCTAGTCTCGGTTGTAAAGATCTTGGTCATCTCATCTTGAATCTACTAAAGGAAGAATTTTGATCAGGTTTTCCCCTCTAGTGGGGTTTTGCCTTGGCAACGTGCCTACATCTTGTGTACTCTTCTATTTGTTGCTTGGCATTAGTCTTGATGATAAGTAAAGATAATTAGAAAGAATAAATAATAATAATGAAAAAAATCACAAGATAATGTCATAATAAGAGAAATTGTTTTAGCTCACTCTTTGGATTTCTCAACATTTACCACCCCATAAATCCTACTCATTTTTAAAAGGGCAATAAAGCTTATAAAAATAAAAAAGAATATTAAATAAACTCAATAAATTAATTGAAAATAATTCAAATTATAAAACCTTTATTCAACCACCATGAAAAATATTTTAAAAATGGCTAATCATATAAATTAAATGGTTGGTAATGAAGCATATAAAGGAAAATTGAATGTTAAATCAACTCAATTAACTAATTAACAATAATTCAATTTATGAAATATTTCATCAACCACTATGAAAGATGATTTAAAAAATAAATAAAATAGCACAACCATATAATTAAAATGGCTAGTAAATGTAGACATACATCAATCCATGATTTGCATCAAGACTCTCATCTCATGTTACATATTAAATCATTTACTAAATGGACTTTTTCAGGACATTTTTCCTAGTTAATTTTAATCAGATCTTATTGAGATTTTTAAAAACTTGATCAAAACACTCATCTCATGTTACATATCAAATAATAAAAATTAGCTAAATTATAACTTTATTTTAAATTACTACTAGTATAGATCCATCTTAACTCCATATATACCAAGCATGGATATGTCTATATATTCTAATTTACTAAATGGCTTTTTTCACATTAATTTTAATCAGATCTTACTGAGATTTTTAAAAACTTCAATTTAAATTGTTTAACCAGAGTGCCCAAGGGGTTTTGGGGTTTTGAGGGTGCTGAATCTATTTATGCATTCAAAAATGCATTTTAAACAACAAAAAATCACATTCTAATATTGCCATATTTTGGTGAACTTAGGTGAAAAAGGTTATTAAGTTAGAGTATATATATATATATATTAACAACAAAACTATTGGTGAGCCCAAAAACTATAAATTGACTATTATTTTATTCTATTTTATTTTTATTTTTATGTAATTTGGTTGAGTCAAAATGTTTACAAGGACATTACAACATCTCTTCCATAATGGGCTAGAAAGGTGTCTCTCTCCAATTATTATTATCATTACCATTATTCTTAATTATAAAAAAATTAATATATGAGTCAAACATATATATATTTAAAAAAACATGTAACACTTTTTTTAACCAAGGAAATTTACTTTCACTTTACCATGGAGATTCTTAATTTGTAAATAAACTTTGTTACAATACCATGACTTATCAATACCATATATTGAGAAAATCATAACTTATTTCATAGTCAAAATATTATTTATATATTTTATTTTTAGTTGATTTTTTTAATTAAATTAAAAAACAAAAAATATCAAACCTCCATCTTCTATCCGCTTGTAAATAAACTTTGTTACAATACCATAACTTATCAATACCATATATTGAAAAAATCATAACTTATTTCATAGTCAAAATATTATTTATATATTTTATTTTTAAGTTAAATTTTTTTAATTAAATTAAAAAACAAAAAAATATCTAACCTCCGTCTTCTATCCGCACTATTATGGAAAAGAAATAATAGATAAATCCCTATTATCCATTTAACCTCATTCCGAAATAAACAAACTAATTGATATAATAAATATAAAATAAAATTATAGTATAAAAATTACATTATTAAAAATAATAAAAAAATTCAAATATTGGACATTGAATTCACAGTTTTGTGTTTCCAGTTTTCTAAAGGTATAAATACATGTGATTATAGAGCCCACGGACTTTCCATGGTCAAGGAACAAGAAGGCCTTTGCGTGTACAACTACTGGTACAAAGTTGTTTACATTTCCAACACGCATTTGGAAAAGCTATTCAAGCAACACATGTGTGGATGTCATAATTCGTGGTACAAATCGATTTGATTTTGTTGATTTTGATGTGATATTGTTGAGTATAGAATTAATAGTCCTAAAATTTATAGGATAGTTATTATTAATTATAAGTAAATGTTGGTTGTTTATGAACGAAAAATAAATAGTAATGGGTGTGTTATATAGTCACTTTATGATGTAAAGCTTATTGGTTTGAAATTTTATGGGAAAAAATCCAGACATATTAAGGATTAGTGCGGTCTAGGTTGTCTGCGATCCCCAGGTGATTTTCACGACTTAGTAGGGTGAATTTCACGACTGAGATGCCCCTAGGTCATGGTTTCTCAAGCCACTGGTCAAGCTTGATGTAATCTTTGGAGAACTCAAACCACTTAACAAACAAAAAAAAAAGTAAATGTTGGTTAACATATTATTATTATTTAAGGAAAATTATGATGATGTAATTTTTGGAGAACTCAAACCACTTAACAAACAAAAAAAAGTAAATGTTGGTTAACATATTATTATTATTTAAGGAAAATTATGATTTATGAAATTATATGTTGACTGTTTATGAGAGAGATGTGTTTGGGTTAACATCATTAAGACTCTAGTAGAGGGACCATGTGCTTTTCTCATGAAATTTCCTTTGCTCCATACATGAAGCCTTTACAACACTCACATTTTATTAACACTCATAATTTTATTTGAAGGTGGTAAATCTATCATAACTTATTTGTCAACTGATAGTGAAGATATCCGTCATTAGCTACTATCTGTGAATGTGAGTTGACACATTATTGTTATTCAAGGAAAACATTGCCACCTAAAATTACCCATTAATAGTTTATAAAAAGGAAAACCTCCACTGCTACTACTTTATTCTTAATATATTAACCATTAACTTATTTACTTACATTTGAAAAATACCACTCCTAATTAAAAATAATTTTATGTTTTAATTTAAAATCGAAAAACAATTTTAATCAAAATAATATACATCAAAAACCAATATTCTCTATCACCACTATAACCATTATTGAAACTACTTCCAATAAATCAACCAAAAACCAATATTCTATATAACCATTATTGAAGCTACTTCCAATAAAATCAACTAACACTTACATTTTACAGAAATAGAATAACCACACTTCAATTTAAAAACTTTTAAATAGTCACATTTTTATTTAATAACTTAAAAACATGTGCATAATAAAAGGTGACTAATGTCTTAGTCACATCTTTATTTAATAACTTGAAAAAAATGTGCATAATGAAAGGTGACTAATATCTTCTTAAGTTTAGAACCTAAATAACATAACTTACAGTGTTGTGAACAATCATATAAAATACAAAAGGATCCAGCGACACACATATTGTATATGTATTATATTCTATAATATTTAAAAATTGATTCGTTGGATGGGGTGCTAATGACGAGAGTACTTTTAAATTAGTGGCAATATTATGATGCCATGTTCTAACATTTCTCACCTATTATGTAATTTAAGAAGATAAATTGAAAAATTTCCAAAGGTCCTAAGATAGTAGAAAATTATGATGCAAAGTGTAAAGTACATACATTCATGAATAATTATAACAATGAATAATATTAATTTAATTAAAAAGTAATAAATAAGTATAATTTAATTTAATTTGTTGTATTGTAATTTTGTTTTTATTAATAAAATTACAAATGATTTTAGTTTAAAAAATCATTAAAATTTCAAGTGGACTCAAATGTTAGATTTTGAAAATACATCATTTTAATGTAAGATCTGTCATCAGATAGGGCATCTGCAAAATACATGTCTCCAAGGAAGGAAAAAGACTAAGAAAAGACAACAAAAGTGAAAGAGATGGCAAATTCTAGATCCTCCTTCTTTAGATGACCAAGAAGAGGAATTAGACGAGAATCATCAACAACCAAAAGAATACAGTCAACATGACTTACAAGTGGGGAAGGGCGAAGAAAAAGAAGAATGATGCTACAAGACATGAAGATGAATATACAGACTTAGAGGTTTTGCAGGTTTTGGGGAAATAGTAAGAGAAAATGGGCAACAACCAAGGAGCAATCGAAACAAAGAGAACACATGCATATGAGAGTTTCAACCCAGATAAAGAAGTACCAACAAAATTAGCAGAAAAAGATCTAGCAATTGTAATGATTACTCCGAATCAAGGAGTCTCGCAAAAGGTGGAAAAAAATAAAGGAAAATAAGTGATTACTATCACACATAATTCTCGAAAATTTTATGTAATTTTCATTTTATTTTTGTTTTTATTTACGTGTATCAGGGAAAAATATAACTAGATCGAATGTCATTAGACATCTCCAAAATGTAATTTTGTTTCTTGGTTAAAAACAATTACGATTTAAAAAAATCATATATATATATATATATCACATTAAAATTCTTTAAATTAACTCATAATTATTGACATTTCAAACCATACAATTAACAAATATATAACAAATTAATAAATTTATATAATAAACATATACATTTTAAAACATAATGTCCCATATTATTAATAATAATAGCTGAAATAATTTAATATATCAAATCATAAAGAAAAAATAATAATAGGAAATGAAGTAATAAATAAGAAATAAGACTAGTAAATTAATAAAATAATAAATAATAAACGGATATATATATATATATATATATATATATATATATATAGAGTAAAGTTAACAAAAAGTAAAAAAGAATAAAATAAGCAAGAGTTCAATTAAAAAAATGTTGAGTTTAGTAAAAATTAAGACAAAGAAATAAAAATGGCATGTTGACACATGGGTTGTGTGCATATGGATCTTTTTCTAATCTCCTTCTATTTTTGGAACAATTTGTTATGTTTAATGGACAAAAGAGAGATGAGAATCATTCATTCTTTCTAGAGGAGAATGTTGTGAGACAAATAATTCCCTAGCAGTAGTAGTTGATTGAGGGCTTAGGGGTGGTCAACTGTAGAAAGAATATGTGTAGCTGAGTCTACGGTTAGGCAGAGAGTCATCCCCAAAAACCTTATTGTAGTCAACAAGATTCTAGGAGCACCATGGCTCCATAATCGACAGTAAGACACATCTTCTTTTTTTTTTTGGTCAAGTAAGAGTGGAGCCTTCAATTAACCACATGAAAGATTACATATGTTACATGTATTTACAAGTATAAAGACCAGCAAGGGCAAACCTGTTGATGATTAACCATCAACAAAACCCGAAACAAAACCTGAAACCTTACACATAAATCTTACACAAAAACCTCCGCCCATTATCCAACTCGATGGCTATTCGATAAGACCCCAGTGATCCAACGGTCCTTAAAGAAATCGATTCGGAGACTTGTGCGACCCTTATTTGCTTTACGGAGCCGACATAGAAAATAAATTGTCAATGAGTAAAACTTCGGGTCTGTTCTAAGACTTAACCTCCGAACACTTTTAAAACTCGATATTGCCCACCCTACCCATGGGCCAACCGCTTACCCTCATGGCCCACCCCGCTGAATCGGCTTGCCACCCCTGGGTAGGGTGGGCCATGAGGGTGGGTGGAGACGCAACTGGCCACCCCGCCTAAGGGTGGCAGGTTGATTCCTGACATGCCTGCCACTCCTGGGGGAGGTGGGCAGGGAGGCAGCTGGCCCACCCTTGGGTGGGAATCAGCTTGCCATCCCTAAGTGGGGTTGGCTGTGGGGGTAGTTGGGGAGGCGATTGCATGCAGTCATCTCCCTGCCCACCCTGCCTAGGGTTGGTAGGGCTAATTCTCGGAATCAGCCCTGACACCCCTAGGTGGGTTGGGAGTTGACTGCATCCAGCTGCCTCATCGCCCAGCCCACGCCCCAACTCGCCCACGCGCAAGGTTTTTTTGTTTTTTTCAATTTTTTTTTCTAATAATATCTATCTATCTATCTATATATATAGAGAGAGAGAGAGATAGATAAGTATTATTATTATTTTTTTTTATTTTTTTGTATTATTATTATTATTTTATTATTTTTTTAAGTTTATTAGTTTATTATTATTATTATTTTAACTTAAAAAAAGTGTTATAAATGTTTTGTTTTTTTGTTTGGATTAATTAATTAATTTGTTTTTCTTTAAATTATATGTTTTTTGAAATATTTACAATTTTTTTTTTTTTGTTAATGTTTTTGTTAATTTTTTTTTTACAAACTAATTTTGTTTGTTTTTGTTTTTTTTTAACATTTTTATGGTTTTGTTTTTTGAGTTTTTTTTGTCATGTTTTTTTATTTTTTTTTAATGTTTTATTACCAATATGAAAATCACTAATATTAAAAAAAAATACACACTTAATACAATTGACAAGATTGCTAGAATTCTAAAGAAGCAAACGATTAGCTCCACTTTTAGACCTTTGAAAACCATTCGTAGCTCTCTAATATCTATCAAAGACCCTATTGATCCAAAATGCATGAAAGACCAGTTTATTTAATTCCTTGTTCTTGTGGAACCTCCTACATTGGAGTGACAAGGCCTTCCATTTCACAAAGAATTTAGGAGCACGCAGTGGACCTTAGGCACTATAGGACCCGCTCCTCTGCTCTAGCAGAACACGCTGAATTAACGAAGCACCACATTTGCTTAGAGGATTCTAAGGTCCTCGTGAGGCTTGACCATTTCAATCACCGGAAATTAAGAGAAGCCATTGAATTTGAAAAGATGAATAAGACTCTTAATATGGACGATGAATGGAAGTTAAGCAGTTCGTCGGTCCCTTCTCTTTGTTCTTAACCCCGTGTTCCTTCCTCTGTATTGGTTAGTGGTATGATGTTCTTTGGATTTTAATTGTTTTTATTTTATTTTATTAATGATTTTATTTTTTTAAATGATTTGTATGAATTGCATAATATTCATTAATAAAATAATATCAAGTTCGTGATTTAAACATATCACATTTAAGTAAATAGTGATATTACTATTATTATTAAGATGTTATTATATATTTTTATTAATAATAATTTTTAATGATTTCCTAATTTCTTAAGATTATTATTTTAAATCAAATAAAACTAATATAGTTTTTTTTAAGAATAAAAATAATAGAAATTATGATGCTCTTATAATATTATAAAAAATAAATAAACAAATAAACGAATTTAAATAATAATATTATAAAATTTTAAATTAAAAAAATAATAAAAATAAAAAATAAAAATTATAAATTAATATGAAATAAATTAATTTAAAATAAAAAGTAAAAAACAACTATTGAATATATTAATTTGTATCCCTTAACATTCCTTGTTATTATGTTGGATATTGACTGTTGCATCTCTGAGAATTTATTTTTATCCCTTAACATTCTTTGTTATTAATTATTTTTTTGAACTTTGGATATTGACTATTGCATTGTTGAGATATATTTTAGCAGTTTGGTGATCTTGCTCCCCATCCTAGTCTTGATGATGAACCTAGATCCTCCATGTGATTTTCCGGAAGATTTTAATCACTAAAAAAAGTTGATGTTGCATCAACACTTTTCAAAATCAAGATGAAAAAAAAGTGTCAAAAATAAGCATCAACACTTTTCAAAATCAGCATGAAAAACACTAACATTTAAAAAAAAATGTTCATACTTGAAACATAAGAAAATTGCCAAAAATATGCTTTAAAAAAAAGGTGTATTCTAAATCACCATTTTCAAAATCGGTTGATTTTACTAGGTAATTTTATTGTTTGATTGATAACTATGTTTAAATAACAAAATAAAATTAATAACGTAAAAACATTTGTACACAGTGAAAATAAAATAAAAATAATAAAAAATAACGTTAAAATAAAAATAACTTCATGGTATTCGCTCTTAACTCCGGATCTACCAAGCGTTGAGAGGGATCAAATATCTTTTCACTCTAAAACATGTTTGCATCTCAAGAGATTTGATCTTGATCTCTCTCGCCGCTTCGTAGATCCCCTCTCGTTGCTCGGTAGATCCAGAGTTAAGATGTATCTAGGTTGGTCTAATTCTCCTCTTTAAATAAGCTATATTCCACATGAATAACATGGGTTCCTGTACCATAGTAGTGTAAAATAATGATTTCGTAACTATATTTAAATTTAATTAATAAGCACATAAAAACTTAATACTTACAATATAACAAGATTCTTAACTATGGATATTCGCCCCCATTTTACCATGGATATTATTAACTTGTAAATAGGCTGTGTTATAACACCATGAGCCAATAAACTTGTTTATGTATACCTAATGCCCAAAAACCATGACTCATTTAAAAAACAAAAATTATAAAATATTATATTTTAATTATATTTATAATTTTTTTTTTAAATTAAATAGAAACCCAAAAAGATACAGGGAAGATGTAATGTCTTGTAAACATTTTGTTTCAGTCAAAATAAATGTTTTGACTTGGTCAAATTACATAAAACTAAAACTAAAACTAAAAATGAAATAAAAATCATATAATTAATAATTGTAATTATAATTATCTACACTTTCGCACGGATCTGTGTGGAAGTAGATCTAAGTAAAGGGCTGCTGGACAACATCAGGCTGGTCTACAAACAATAGAACTGGCTACAGGTACTAGATTATGAAAACACCGCCTTCAGATGCAGGCTTTGTAGGCAGACAGGACACTTACAAAGTTCATGTCCAGAAGCCAAGAATAAAAAAAAGCAGAAAGGGAAGCAGAAAAAAGGATGGCATTTCTCACCCCCAGATTCAGAGGACGAAGAATCAGAAGCAGCAGAGGAAGAGAACCCAGCAGAGAAAACCGAGGTATCTCAAGAAATGGAGAACCAGATGGAAACCCCATCAGACAATAAGGCAGAAAAGTCTAGCATGGCTCCTAGCACGGGAGGCAACAAACGGCACCATCACTCAGAAACTTCAGATTCAGACAAAGAAACTGGCCCTCAGAATATAGAAACACAGATAGTCATTGCTTTGATCAAGCCCTCTCAAGGAGAGTGGCGTAAGGTCGAAAAGAAAAAGGGGAGAAAAACTTGAAGCGTGAGTTCTGCTCACTACCGGAATTCAGTTTTTTCTGCCCTTTCTCCTCCTTCCTCTACTTCCTTTTCTCTTTTTCTTATTCTTTGTGCACGTTAGTTCGCTAACGTTGCGTGGGGTGCGAAAGCACTTGAGCCCTTGCAGCAGTTTATGGCATGTATCAGTACATCTGCTAGTGTAACTTTTCATTATTTTTTAATAAAAAGTTACTGTTTTTTTTCCTTGGAAAAAAAATTGTAATTATAATTATAATTAATTAATAATCAAATTAATCTAGATCCATCTTAACTTTATATTCAAAAGTATCAAATCTCTTGAATACAATTTTTTTTTTAAATAATTTTTTTTTTGTAAAAATACAATTAAGAAAAAAAATAAATTCAAATTAAAAATAAAAACATTTTCAACATAGATTTGAATAAAACCTCAAAAGGTCATTAATGTCATATATATTTCCCACCAATAGAGAAGTTGTCCATAGAGATTTGAATAGAACCTGATAAAGTCATCAATGTCGTGTATTTCCCACCACGGTAATGAAATGAAATGAATTTGAAGGTCCACGAGACTAAAAATACTCTATGAGACCATTAGTTCCATGTTTTTCACTCTTTGCAATTCAGTCCTTTTCCGATTCAAATTGATGATGAGTTGACCCAACCTTCCAACAATCTCCTTGCTAAAAAGACAATGCCAAGAAACTGATGCTAACATGTTCTCATAACTTTCTCTGATGTCTTTGAATGCATCACATTCCAAAATGAAATGTTTTTTCGATTCCACAGCCCCAGACGTGCAAAATGTGCACACCCTTTCTTCCCAAGCTTCTTTAGGCCTTTTCCACCGTCCTGTTTCACACCGAAGTTGATGTAAGTTGGTCCTTAATTAAGCAATAAGAACCTTTGCCCTCCATAAAATGCTAGCTCCAATGAACTCTTTTTGTTGTAAATCACACATAGGGTTGAATTCCTCAATGTAATATTTCTTCTTTCTACCCAACTCTTTTCCCCATACCTTTTTACGAAACTTCTCCATAACAAAATACTTTAGCTCCTTGCTATTTGTGGGACATGCATTGAGGTAGATATCTCATTTTTGCATCCATGTGTAGTTTTGTTTCATCCATGTTTTCTTTCTTTCGATGATGCTTTCATTGAAGATAACATTAGGCCATCTACCTACTCTCATTTGTTCAATTCTTTTTAGGTATCTTATGAGTCGCACCATAGCAATTACTTCAATGGAAGTTGCTCCTGTTTCACCCAACATTATCTCATAAGGTACCGAACTTTTTATTTTGAACTTGTTCATGATCAAGCGTTTTTGGATTTTCTCAATTTGTTTCCATTTTGAGACGAGAGTGCTGCTAACCCACAATTCACACCCATATAGCATCACTGGACAAACTAGGAGTAAAAAAAGAACTTTAATCGTTTTCCAATCCCATAACTCTACCTCTCTACATCTGTTTTGAAGAGCATATAGTGCTTTCCACCCTCCTAAAATTCTCTTCTTTCTACAGTCCTCCCAATTGAGTTTGTTGTTGAAATCAATCACAAGGTACTTGTACTCCTTTACTTCTTCAAGAATCTTGTCTTCAAAGAAGAAAGTATGCTGGCTCTACTTCCTTTTATTAGAAAAAATCATTATTTTGGTCTTACTAGTATTGACTTGCATCCCCACTGCTCCAAAAAAATGCTCAAGGGCATATAAGTGCATTTGCAATCCATGGGCCGATTTAGAAATCAACACAATATCATCAGCATATAAAAGAAGCTTTATCACAAACTCCCCCTACAGAACACCATCTCCACTTGCAGATTTAGCCATTCTTCCAATTTATCAATATATAGACCAAAAAGAGTGGGGGGTAGAGGGCAACCTTGCTTGAATCCAATATTACTTATAAATCTTTCTGAAATACCCGCTGAGGTTCTAATTTTGACTTTCACTTCATAAAGGCTATGGACAACGGCTCTATAATGCACAAGAATTTCAAGTTCTTCCATTCTACGCCACAACTTATCCCTAGGGATTGTGTCAAATGCTTTTTTGAAGTCAACAAAGCAACAAAATACTTCTTCTTTGTCCTGTTATCTCAAAATATAACCCTGGAAGGCTGCAGACCAAGAAGACCTCAAGTAACTATTTCAAACCTACTTTAGGCTGAGGCTTAGCCTCCTCAACCTGAGAGGGCTCTCTCAAAAAAGGGTTAATGATTTTGATTATAGTTAAGATGGCTAACTCTTGTGAAACAACTGTAAAAATATGAATGGTGGAAACACATTTAGCAACTATCCATTGGGCTTATGGAGTCAACAACATCTCAATATGACAATGAATTCAACCTTACATAGAAGTCAGGGCATTCAACATTTAAAATATTCAGAACATAACAACTCAGATAGGACCACACAGTATATGAATGCATACAGGAAGTTAGAGCACCTCAAGTGAATTCTAAGTGATTACACATTCATACCACTGCAAGAATTAGGAAAAGGACAACATCACGCATTCTAAACATCAAATCCCTCATGAATCCTGAGAAGTAAATCCAAACATGTATTATCAAAACAGAGTATTACATAAGCCAAATATCAGCGTTTTTCCATAAAATTTCCAACCCTTTTTACATTGCTGCTCCAGCTATATATAGAATTCTTCTCCTATCTAATTGAGATTTCTCCTCAAGCATGAGGGAAACTCGAGATCTACTTCTAATGACACCTAATCCACTTCTAACTGCTTATTTAATGTAACAAACTTTAACTAGACTTTTCATAGATCTAAATCTAGTAGGATTCTAACACCATGCCATGCTAATAATAGCGTTGGTTACAATGATTCCAGTTCCTTGACATCTGGTTCCCTGTTAGTTTGGCTGTGATGGAAGTTTAAGACTCCATGCTTGTCTTTTATGCCACATCTTTCCCATTGTGCTGAAATATAGGAAACAACCCCTGTTCATCGGTCTTTATGGTTTTCGAATCCACAGAAGCAAGTCTTTCATCTTTGCTTTCCAAAACGTGACAGATGGCCACGTCCATTGATGTGCTATCCACTGCTTTTTAAAACAAAAACGCATTTAGGCTGTCTTAACATATCTGAACCATGCTTAAAATGCTCACTTTATGACAAAATTCAAATTTGGATCCAAACCCACATTTCTCCATCTGTCTTAACCTGATTGATGCTGCAGCTTCGGACGTTTCCTTGCATATATTCATTCTTCAAAATTTTCCCGCATATGTTTCAAAACTGGTTGATTTGTATTGGAATCTTTAGCTTCAGCAATTTCGTAGTGCGCTACGAAACTGCTGAGCTTTAATCGTCACCTTCAGCAGTTTCGTAGCGCGCTACGAAACTGCTGAGTTGTTTAAAAAACATAGTTTTCAACCCAAAACTTTATTAATTGAGCACTTTGCTATCAAAATCTCCTTTCAAATGTTCCAAGACTTTGCAAAACTGAATGGACATGTAGAATTCTTCAAGAAGATGATACTAAGCAAAATCATCAAAATTCAAAACATAATCTTACTTGAAATGTTAGAAGGTTCCTTTAGCTGGCTTAACTGTGCCTTTAAATCTTTGATTTGTTTCTTCATAATCTTGTTCCCAGCTCTTAATTGCATATTAATCATCCTGATGAATTTTGCTTCTTTGATTGCCGGTACTGGCCAAGTATGGAATTGAGTATCACAGTCAACCACCTTTGAAGTTGCTTTCTCTTCCCATAAGGTTTTAATTCTGTAATAATTAGCTTGTATGATGGCATGTCTTCTGGCAGCTTTCCTCAGTCTGGAAATCTCAAGGTTAGCTGATTCCAATCTTCTTTTCAAGTCTGCTATACTGTCTTCTTTATATGTGGCGATTGTTTTGCCTTTGTCCTTTCTTTGATGGCGTTGTATCTCTTCCCCTGTTTCCTCTGTTCTTGGTGGTACCTCCTGTACTTGCTGAAATCTCCTTGTTATGGGTCTCCTGGGTTTGAAAACAAATTGTTCAACTTGGTCATCAAATTTAAGCTTCTTTGAGGCTTTGGTTTTCTTTGTATTCTCTTTTTCTGACTGCATCAATTCATCTTGAACTAGTGGGGACTCCTCAAAGTCAATTGCCTGCAATAAATCGTTTAGATTTCCCTTCGAAACTGGACTTTCTTCAATAGCTACTTCCTTACCTTTTTCTTCAGCCATCTGACTTCTTGTTCTTCTCCTTGAGACTACTTCAGCTGTGCTTGCTTCAGGTGCAATCTTTTTAACTTGAGATTTTTCCTTAGTTGATTGTTGAGGTGTATCTTGAATGATCAGTGACTGTACTGACTCTCTCACTTGTTTCCTTGCCTTTAATTTTGGAAATCTCTTAGCTCTT
The DNA here is from genome assembly GCA_000404065.3 of Pinus taeda. Classification (NCBI taxonomy): domain Eukaryota; kingdom Viridiplantae; phylum Streptophyta; class Pinopsida; order Pinales; family Pinaceae; genus Pinus; species Pinus taeda. Next base: position 58,412 of record APFE031499547.1, read on the forward strand.
GTTTCTGTTTGAAGATCCGCTGTTGTAAGATCTCTTGCAGGTAGAGGACTGAGGCCAGTCTGGCTTCTGAAACCAGCCATAAAAATAAATGAATTCCAATCTTTCCCTACCTTTTGAAGCTCATGTAAGACAAGTATTTTAATCAAGCCATGATGAAACAGAGAATTTTCACAAGCTTCTTTCCTCAATTGTACTTTGTCACACATCTTACTCAAACTACGAAATAGATAAAAAGGTAGATCAATGGAAACCTTCCCTGTAAAATGCAAAAGGAGCTTGAAATGGTACGAATACACCTTGTTATACCTTCCTTCACAAGTTAGGTATTTTTGTATACAGGTGAGTAAATGTGCATAAGACTCTTTGACATAGCTCCTAGGCTCTGACTTACTCAAATCTGAATTTACAAACTCCTTCTTTAAAAACTCCTTGCATGGATTCATGTCAAATTTGAAATTTTTGAACCAGTTCTCTTGTCCTCGTGGAATCTTTGTCACAGTGGATATCATCTCTGGCGAGACCTGTAATTCCATCATAGCTACCTTTGAATTTAAACCTGTGAAATTAAGCGCAAATTCTTTGGTTACCTGTGCATGCCCTCCTTGTAACTTCCTGCAAAAATTCCAACGCCCGGCTTTTTTAAACGCCTTCTCCACCTCTTTATTCTTCAGTGTTATATCCAAGCCTTCAGGCTCATTCCTCAGACATTTTCCTGATCTGTGTTCTTTCTTCTCTATTGATCTCTCCATGAAATCTTAAAGACCTACAAACAAGGAATACTAGCTCTGTTTGAACTGTAAACTCAACTTCTTTTGAAATTCTGCCTCGCTTGAATTTGTTGCCTCGCTTGATTACACTTGTGTTTAAAATTGAAATCTTGTCGTTTATAATCTTTCAAATTGCAATCTTGCAGATTTGTTATTCATGCAAGGCTTACAATCATCATTAAGACTTGTGCAAGGTGGCCTTTCTTGGAAATGGTAATTCGTGTGTATCAACAAATCTAATGGTGGTGATAATGGCGATGGGTTGTGGAACGTGATAAGTGGAGTACATGAACTGACACAAGATGACGCAGCCTCTGATTTACCTAACGGATTTGACATTTTGGAAAGATTTGCTGCGGAATGCACGAATCCTTGATTTCGCAGCGCGGTTAGTTTGAAATTTGAATGATGCGCTGCGAAATCACCTAATAAGTTTTTGCACTGCGAAACTGCTAAACAAAGTAAATGCACTGCGAAAACATTTTAAAAAGAATGCATGCACTATGCAATTACCAAAAGGCTTAGTGGTGGATAACAAAATGACACATGGCTATGAAACAATGATGAATGAAGGGGGACCAATGGTAGATAAGAATATACTTGACTCATGACCTCTTAAAACTTCAGACTTTAAGGAAAAAATGAAATCAACTTAGACTAACACTGACCTTTGTCATCGGGCTAGGATGAGAAGTTACATATATCAGATTTTTTAAGTGATAACAGGTAGGATGCACATAGGGATTTACTCTATCAAGTCCTAGACTTGATGGTAGGGGAGGATACCCGACTTGTCATAAATGACAAGGATCACACATACACTACAATGACAATAGGAAAGATACCACTTACCATGAGAGATAAGAATCACAATTATCTTATTGTCAGATAATAGGTAGGATATCACTTACCATGAGAGGTAAGAACCACAACTATCCTATTGTCGAGAGTTCCCTCAACCCCAGGAGCTCTCTAGCTCAATTCCTCTCTCTAAGAGTTCAAACAAGGGGGAATAACATAACTCAGTGTCCTTGATCAGCCCTGACCCTTTACCAAGAGGGTCACTTCCACCAATCCAAGCTACTCTTTGAAGACCAAGAACTTCCCATTCACCAAAATATTGGTAAGAACGTCAATTATATTCCCATTAGGAGATGAGTTGGAGGATTATTGCTCCTATTTGCACCATATTCAGAATATAGTGATATCTGATCTCAATATGCTTAGCCATGTTGTGGAACACAATATTCTCTGAAAGTTGGATCAAACTCATATTATCATAATATATCATAGTCAACCCAACATATGCTTAAACAACTTTCCAAAGAGCTTTCTTAATCACATTTCCTCGCAGCTAGTCGTGCTAGCAACAATTTTCTCTGCCTCAACTGTACTCAAATCAATAGAGATTTGGTTCCAACTCATCGAAGAATTCATGGAAGTCCCCAAGCTACCAAAACACCCAAATATGCTTTTCATGTTAAAAACATTTTTAGTCTCAGTCAACCTTGGTGTATCCAATAAGTTTTCAGCCATGTATCTCAATCAATGATTAATAGTTTCAACACATATTTAGAAACATACCAATATACATATCCAGTCTCTATCTGCATCAAGGAACATGTTGCAAAGAAAGAATCCATCAGGCTATTGACTCATCATAGGATCCAACAAATCTAAATCTAAAAAGAAGTCTCTCTCAACTACTTCAATATAATCCATCATGCCAAGTCTCTAAAAACATACTTATTTTAAGGAATTCCTCATCATCTCTCTATAACACCTTTTAATCTCAACTAGTTTATCATCGGGGCTCAGAGGTCAACTCCCTCTCGCTGAGGTGATTTGATCATATCAGAGAATAAATTATTAGCTTATAAAACCAAATATCAAATACATGCCTTTAACCTTGAGGAAGGGTTTGGGTCTGCATCATATGTCCATCAATCCAGGAATGTCAGGTCCACAGGACTAACTTGAGTCCATATGGGGATTTCTTTAGTCTGAAATCATGAGAATTCTACTCATACACCTCAAATCCCTAAGGTGGCCTCAAATATTCTTCTTCCTTAAGTACATCGATCTTCACAAATATCTTATAGTAGTACATTTGAAAATAGGCATTGGGAACTTATCACTGTACTCTTCCTCTGAGAGCATATTCCTTATCATCGTTGAACTTAATATTGTAGAGACATCTGACATTGTTGCATCTTGACATCCTGAATGGTCCTTGCATGAAGGACATATCACTTCTCTTCCTTTTCTTATCTCAAAATATCTCATCATTTCATGATAGTTTGCTCCTTATGGATGGGTAGCCTCTTCAACCATAGATACCATTGTAGGAATTTGGTATTCTTCCTTCAAGGTTTGAGCTCTTATCCATCTTTCAAGAGCCAATCTATTATTGGGATGGCTTTTCATCCATCTCAATCTCGATGTTAAGGACTAGGTGCTTACATCCATCTATTGTGCCTGATGACCCCAAGACAAGAGCAAGAGAAATAATAGAAAATTAAATAAACATAATGAAAGTTTACATTATGATAATTCAAGATTATATTTCTTCTCTGGATATGATAGTAGCTTCTTCATTTTCCTGCACCATCTCCCTCTTGGAGTTTAGTCTCCCTTCACCAACTCCCTCTTGGAGCTTATTCTTCTTGCACTAGCTCCCTCATGGAGGATACTCTTCCTACACCATTCTGCATCATGATGATCCTCGGGATCTCCTTTCCTTGATCACATCCTCATCCAATGATTTAGAGAACAAATCATTTGAGTATCTATGCAGGAAGAAATAAGCAATAGTCTAAAATGATAAATCTAAACAATAGCAGAAAATAACACGAGTCTTGAAAGTACTTATCTTTAAAGAATATTGGAGGAAAATATCAACTCCCTCTTGGTCCTGTACCAAGGATCATCAACCATATGTAGATATCATCTTCAGAAGAAATGCATTCTTTAGAGTGCCACTTGTACCCTTGATCTCTTACATGAGTATCAAGCCCAACTTATCAATGTACAAAATGATCATCGAATCTGCATCATATCATCTCTTATTAAGTAGGAAGAAAGTCCAACTAGGGTTTCTCTGAATTTGTCACAGGTACTTGAATAATTGAATGGATTCCTATAAATCTGTTGATGGTGTTGGATCCCACCAACACACAGGGGATCTCCCCGATATGAAGTCCCAATTATACCTCACACCGTTTGGTGTAGGAATCCCATCTAAAAGTATGGGCCGACCACCATTTACTTATATATTTTCCTAGTCTTAAGCAATTATCATGAGAGAGTAGTGTGCATGTGCTTTTGAATGAGCGAGAGAGTGTTCCTTGTGAAATGTTCAATTGTAGATGCATCAAAGTTCTCTCACTGCAAGGGATAAAAGTGAGCCTCTAAAAGAGAAGTAGTATTACTAATCTAATGGAGACACATGCACATAAATAAGGAATAATCGTTAAACATCAAGTGAAATAGTTCACATAGATGCAACGCTCATTACAATCATCACAACAAATTTCCAGCAAGTTAAGCACTAAAGTCACTGGAATAGTTCAATTACTTTACTACGTATGAAAGCCAACATAAACCACAAACATTAGAAGGGTAGTCTTAAAACATCCATGATCCATGCATGAAAATTTGTTGGCAAAATGGCTTCAAGTATTAAGAAAAGGTTCCAAGACACATAATAACAATTAATATCACTAGCTCCAATAATGGAGCGTTAGAGCCACTACTTACTCCCCAAAAGTATTGTCTCCATACCTTTAATGCCTTGTGGGAGAAGCCAAGGTTAAAATTCCTTTTCTTGAGAGATGAGGGTCATTTTATAACTTGAGGCATGCCCTTTCATATCCTCATGACCCTTGAGTTTCACATATGACTTTTCAACTTCTAATTACCTTTGTACTTCTATACAACTCTTGGTTCCAAATGAATTTTGGAATTACATATGACTCTTGGAATTACATGTCTTTTGGACTTCTACACATGGCTCTTTTGTCCATACATGACTCTTGGACTTCCACTTCTTTGTCTTTACAATAATTACATAATTACATCATGTGGTGAGGACATGACAAGTCACTATCATTAATGACTTGGACTCATAGTGACTAATGACATGGACTTTCTTTGATAGGTGACAATGTTGCCATTTGTATCTTTGATATTGCACGCAACATCCATGTTGTTGATGTCTTCACCCTCTAAAGGGTCTTTGATCACATGGAGTCTTTTGGGCTGCTTCGATCATCGAGATTTCAATGTGTTCTCCGTTCTTGAGTGCTTCCTTTGACTACCTTCTTTGCCCAATCTCTTCGTGTATCCTTGCCATGTTGTTTTGGAATACCTGCAACTAAAAAAACTCATGGTAAGCACACATTAGCTTGAAAAATATCCTATTCTAACATGTCTCATGTTATTTTTTTTCTCATGACTTAATGATGTGCTCGGAAAGGACAAGGAAACTTCTAGGCATATCGGTGCACTGTGAAAGGGGGAAGGGTTCAGTGCTTTGAGGCTTCAAGGTATTCTCATGCACTTAACAGGAGAGAGAAATCTCAATGGAGGGTGCAAGGCATAGGTTCGAAGGACGAAGGAAGAACATTCAGGCTTCCCAAGAGCATCGCGTGCTTAAGAGAGCCAAGCAAGATGTAAGGCACATTGTCAAAGGCTGAAGGGTTGAAGCTTCGGGGCTTTTGGGGGTGCTCATGGGCTAAAGAGAGCCAAGATGGCATAGGGGGAAGTGTTGAAGGTTGAAGGGGTCATGATGATGCTTTGATGGTGTGTCATGCGCTCAACAACGTGGAAGGCTTTATTTGAGGACATAGTTTGAAAAAAGGAAAGAGAATGATGCTTGGGAGTGTTTTATGTTCTCTTTGAGGGTGCAAGGTGCACTTCAAAACAAGGAAGGGGTCCTGATCAAGGCTTAAGAGTGTTCCATGAACTCTCCTAGCCTTAATGGGTTAATTTGTGCAACCAAATTTGTCTAAGTCTGGAAGATAGAACAAGGGGTGAACACAATGAGCCTCGATATGAAATCAAGTGTGATGCATACCAACTCATCAATAAGACTTATACATGCTTGAAAAATGAGGGATATACATCGAAAATCCAGTTTACAAACACTCCCCAATTATAATAAACAAAGTGTGTGTAACTGCGACTAAAAGTGTTGTTTTACAACAAACAAAGGTGTTATAACCATGAAGTGAACTAGAGATGCTCTACACAAAACGAAGACACTTGAAACAAATGGAACAACACGAAAAGACACTTGATGACCAAAGTGACACTTGATACGGTAGTTTGACAGGATCCAAATTTTAAATGTAGTGAAATTTTGGAGGGTGTTGTAGCAACAAAAATGCTTGATGACACACTGGACGAACTTCGGCTTCTCTGCCTAGGAATAAATTTTAAGTTAAAGGGTTAGCCCTTCAGGAAGTATTGATTACCAATTATATTGTCTTGACTTCCCCTCTCGAACCAGTTGTATACATTATTTCATAGCATCTTACTTTCCTTTATTTGGTTCAAACACAAAACAGATATGTCATATTGCAATTGTTTCAATTTAGGAAAGGGTAATATGCATGCTAAGTTTAAGATATTCATAGTATGATTTTCATTTCTAATGTTTCTCTATTACCAGCAGGCCTAGACAGTACATCAATAGAGTCACTACAGGAGCACAAGTTTTGTTTCGCTACTAGTGAGCCTAAACAGTACCTCGAATAAGTCACTTGCTTCACCTCTCTACGCAGGAAGCCTTTCTCTTCTTTCACCCTTTATTTATTTATTTAATAGAATTGTGCTTCGACACTTATTATTTCAATGGGCAGAAGAGAAATTGTGACTTATTAAGAGAAAAAGAGGTTGACCCTTCATAGAAGTACTAATACAACCTCTGATATTGGTTTGCTCGCTATAGCTTTTCCCCTTATCCTTTCTCTAATATATTGGATAAGCATGTAAAAACACCAAGGAGATTTAAAACCAAGTTAAGGAGTTGGGATACTAGAATAGATGTGGATATAACAGGTTCCCTCAAGGTTTTCTTCTTGGATGTGTCATATTTTACGTCTGGAATTAGCTCAACCTGTGGCATCTTCCCAACCAAAAAAGGAGAACTAAGAGATAGCCAAGTGTTGTGGTTGTCACATTTCCTCTTTATTCTACCATAAATCCCTCTTTAGCCATGTACTCTTTTAACAAAAGGTCTTATTTATGTACAATCACCAAGACACGACTTGACATGACACACATAAAACATGCAACGGACAATGAAGAAACAAATTGTATAGGAAACTCAACTTAGAGCTGCTGCTGAAAACAAAGTTTCAAATCTCGACCATTTATGGGAAGAGGGTTGGTCCTCCCATCTAAATATTTCAACTTGAAATCATTATGGACAGGTTTCTCTTCAATGGTATAGGGGCCTATCCACAGACATTTGAACTTCGTGTGTTTGCCTTCATGGGATTTGTCCCACTTCAATACTAAGTCACCCACATCGAAACTCTTTGTCCTTGCGGATTTCATGTCGAACCAACGGTTAATACGGTTTTGATGGATGGAAAATATTTCTTTAGCTTTAAGCCTCTCTCCCTCAAGTTTAAGAAAAGTATGTATCCTGCTTTGAACCAAGAGGCACGATTTGCCTTGGGACCCTTGGGAGAGTTGCAAGGCTAGGAGATATAGGTTAGGAGGCAAAATAAATTATTTACCGTAAACCAAGAAGTACGGTGAGGTTTTAAGGGAAGGTTTTGGAGTTACATGAGCAACCCATAATGCATTTATCAAAGCATGGTGCCATTTCCTTTGCTCATATAAAATGGTTTTCTTAATTATGAGAATGAGATTTTTTTTTATTGATTATGCTAAACCATTTCCTTATGGGTAATTGTTTTATGCATGCTTAAACACAATACCATTTTCTAATGTGAATTCATAAAGTTTCAATGAAGAAAAATAAGTCACATTATCAAATACAAGAGACGTTAGAACGCCAAACCTAGTTATAATGTTATGCTTTAGAAATTGGATGACTTCCTGGTCATTGACTTGCCTTAAAGAAACTGCTTTGGTCCACTGAGTGAAATAATCTTTCGTTGTTAAAATGTATCGGTGTTTCTTTGACGAATGTGGAAATATTTCTCCAAGAACATCTAGTACCCACTGTTGGAATGGTTCCTCAACTGCTACTGGTAGCAGTGGGGCAATTTACTTTTGTTTTAGGTCTACACATCTCTAACAAGTTGGGAACTTACGAGCATAAGCATGAGCATCCTTGAATAAGGTGGGCCAATAATAACCAACCCTCATTACTTTATGTGTAGTTGTATCACTCGCATAGTGACGACCTGTCTGTCCGCCCTGCAGATTTCTTAATACCTTCTTTATGTCTTATGGCACTATGAATCTTAACAGGACACCATTATGATTCTTTCTAAAAGGAACCCCATGAACGAGCTGATGAGATAGAGCTTTAAGGCATATTTCCCTCTCTTTTTTATTCGATAAATGTGTGGGCAAGGTTTCGTGCTCTAAGAATTATCGTATATCTAAATACCATGGCGTTGTTGAGTTTGTCTGTGGAACTTGTTCAATGTTATACATTTATATTTCCTACTCCCATCTTGAAATATCTTGCTCTGTGACATATCTCGCTTTGGCTCCAAGTTGATAGAGGCCATGACCCTTAATGGTATGAACTAGCTTAAACTCCAGATCATATTCTTGAAAATAGGTCATCCAATTTTCCCTTTTCTCACCCAGATCCTGTTGCACAAAAAGTGTTATGACCGACGGATGAGGCACATATACAATTGTGTTAGCCTTATGGAGGTAGGGCCTGAAATGCTTCACTTCCTTATATCCAACATAAGCTTGCTTATCGACAGCAGGGTAGTTCAACTCTGAACCCTGTAAGCGAACACCCATTAAAGAAATAGGTTGTATGTTTCCTTAAACATTGTGTCAATATGACTGCAATAGTTGAATCTGAAGCAAATATAAAGTAGGAAATATTTGCCATAATTAGGACTAAATAACTCAGGCACATAAGTGATATATTGTTTGATACAAGCAAAATCATCCTTCTCTTTTTTGTCCCATTTATAGATTGTGTCTTTCTTAATCATATCTTGTAATGGTTTAACTATTTGAGCATAGTTAGAGATGAGATTGCATAGGAAATTAATCTTCCCTAAGAAAGATTTCATAGCCTTCTTGTTTACAGCGAACGAGATTTAAGCTATAGTTTTGACCCTTTTTAAATCAACTTTGATTCTACTCTTGACAATGATGTGTCCTATGAGAGTTCCTTCTAACACACTAAAGATGCTTTTCTTGGGATTAAGGGAAATCTCATACTTACGACATTGCTCAAATATTTATTTTAGATGATGCACGTGGTTTGATCTTCTTTTAGAGAATACAATTACATCATCCAGATAGACTACTAGAATTTTTCCAATCAAGCCATAGAAAATGATGTCCATTGGTGTTTGAAATGTAGTTTAAACATTGATAAGCTCAAACGAAATACGCTTAAAAGTAAATGTTCCCCACTTGACCCTGAATGTGGTTTTAAGATGATATTGTTCTACCATTAGAACCTTATTATAGCTAGAAAATCCATATAGCAGCGAGAACATTCCAAACCCAGATACTATTTGGAGGATATGTTTGGCATGGACGGCACCGGATAATTATGTCTATCTAATGCCCGGTTGAGATTGCAAAATTTGACACATAAGCTTATCTCACCGGACTTCTTCCTAACATGGACTAAATTTGAAACCCAAGTAGAATGTGTGACCTCAAAAATGTTTTGAGAATCCAACAACTTTTTCAATTCCTTTTGAATTAGGCATTCTAGTGTTGGATGAACTTTCCTTAACTTTTGTTGAAAAGGTTTCACCCCTTATTTAAAGGGAATGACATGTTGGATAATATGAGTATCATAGGTCTTTGAATAATCGTAAGTCCATGCAAACACATCACGGTATTATTTGAATAAGTGGATAAATGTGTGTCATTCTTGTGGAGAACAATGTGTACCGAGGTTTACATATTTCGAATCGTCTTGAGTTCCCAAGTTGACTTATTCAAATGACAGCTTCGAGCTCTAAGCCTTAGTATTAATGCACCCTCTAAACCGGTTTTGCAAGTCATATAATGTTTCCAGGGACACTACACCTTTAGGCATAGTATTGTGCTTCATTTTCTTAGTTGCTTCATGTAAATCCTTGTCATGCTCATCCTCTTCGAAGACTACATCTTTGAACAAGTGTGCATTAGCCTTAAAGTGTAATATTTGTTTGTCGTCATTGAAAACACAAAAATTAGTTACATTATCTAGATTTTTTATATATAATCTCAATAGAAAAACCAATTTTTAAAGGCGACATTCAAGCAATTGCATTAGTTAATGTGTCTATTGCGACATTTCTATTTCTAGGAACATAAATAATGTTAAAATATTTGAAATGAATAATAAGTCATGACACTTCCTATTGGTAGTTATTTAGATTTGGTAAAACGCAGTGGATAGTGTCTCATACCTGAGAAATGAACACTTTTGAGTCACCAATTACCTTGAGTAGCTCTACCTTTAGGTCTATGGATTTATTTAAACCAAGAACGAGTGCTTCATATTCGACAGTCTTATTTATACACTCGAACTCCAAATGGCACGATAGGATGTCTTCTTGTTACATGGGTCTAAGACAATACAACCAGCTCCAAATTCATCCTACGTTTTTGAACCATCAAAGTATGGAGTCAAATATTATCAACTACTAAAATAGTTGCTACACTATTATTACTATGTACATCCATTTTAAAAGATTCAATGGCACTAGTTGGAGTACAAGGAAGGAGCTCCAACTGTGTATCAGGTGGGACGGGTGATGATTGTGTTTGATAGCACATGTGATCAATTTCCAAAGATTATGTCTACAAATCCAATAGGCCCATTATGACCCTCAAGTTGTGTCACAATATATTTCATGTAGGGTTCACCTTCCACTCACATTTGGTTGTTTCTTCCCTTATATGAAAGCCATAAATGTGACCTATTGTCGCTCCTAGAGACAGCCTTAGATTGCTTACAAGACTAGTGCCTGGGTACATCTAGATCGATGTGTCTCAAATGATTCTCAAGCAGGAGGAGACATCACCCATGTTTTATACACATATATAAGAGGCATGAGTTGGTTCTTTCATCCAAAGATACAAGTCAGGAGTATTTGTACACATACACAGTTCCTAGAAATATAACAAAAAATAGTGGAGGTTGAGCACTTCAAAGGATTACAATTTAATCAGCTTTGTGGAATAAATGAGATAAGACAAAGAGAATGGATAACTCAAAATGTAGAGCTCAAAGAACCAAGAATTCTATATTAAAAACATAGAGCCTGAAACCATGAGATTTGCTACAATTATATGAGTTATCGGTAGATATAATGGACAAAAAGAAGTTTTATGCTATGATTCATGTAGTGCATTTTAAAGATATAATTTCAACCCACCAAACAGGCATGTGCATTAACAACTCAATGCAAATGAATCTGTATGCAAGTATGAAATATTCTGTGTTATGAAACCAGCTCAAGAAAAGATAGAAAAGATAGATCAACGCCTTAGAATTCAGCCTCTTCGAGGG
>APFE031499553.1:0-69356 GCA_000404065.3 Pinus taeda
TGATTTGGTTCCAAATATAAAGTTGCCATACGTACCTTTTTGTGTGTTTTGCACATTATTGAGATCGAAAAATTGCTCCATCTGTAATATCCATGTTGTGGGATCCTTGCCATCAAACTTCCTCATATCGATTTTTGGAATATGGTTGGTCTTCAATCCAACATTAGAGTCTATGGAATCATGACTAACATTTCTTTTTTTCTCATCATGAGTTTCCTTTACTACCCTTTCACCCTTAGTGACCCTTTCTTGTAGAAACTTATTCATATTTATCTTCAATTCTTCCATGTCCCTCTTCAAATCTATCTTCAAATCATCCATATTAGCTTCCACGTCATTCATCTTAGCTTCCATGTCATTCATCTTAGCTTCTACACCTTTCTTTAAACAATCCATCTTAAATTCTGTTCCTTTTTGTTCAAGTGACAATTGTTGCACTTGGTCTTGTAATTTTGATATATCATGTTGCATTTCTTCCTCTTCTTCATGAGTCATGCTAGAGCTTTCAGGTCGCCTACTAGGTGTTTCCATTTTCTTTCTTCAGGGCATTAATTACTGATAATAATGCTTCACTATGCCCTTTTGAATTCCTTCAAAATAGTTTTTCAAGCCAAGCTTAAGCAAACATTTAAAAAATATACACACCTTTCTTCACTTTGTAGGAGCTCGATATTGCCTCTGATGTATCTTTGTAATTTCAGATCATCCAGTTCTGAAATTGCAACCTGCGGTAGCCATCTATGTCCTCTTTTCAATGCCACCAGTCTGACCCCAATTGGATTCTCCAATGAAGAGTTATGCCAAATCTCCCATAGTGACCGGATTATAGGCTAATTCAGTAGAGCGAACTTGTACGACGTTCCACGATTCACTGTTTTGACCTCTGACTTTGAAAAATATATAGAAGAAACTATAGTCCATCCTCCTTCTACACCTTTTTGCGACATTTCAATCCAATTCTCAGAGAAAACGTTATGATGATTTTCCCCAGGTCACCTGTTTGGAATGTAATTCAGGAGTCTGCAAAAAGACCAACTTCTGCAGATCATATCTCTGCAATTATAGCGCTAAATGCTCTGAAATTCAGACCCGATATTTAGCACGATGTCTTCTAAAATGGGTTTTTTTTTCAACTTATGAAACTTCGCAAAAAAAAAAATTATAGTGAAAATGCCACGATGACCTATTTGGAGCAGTGAAACCCTAGAATCCAAAGCTCTGATACCAAATGTTATTAAAACAGCTCAAGAAAAGATAGAAAAGATGGATCAACGCCTTAGAATTCAGCCTCTTTGAGGGGGAAACCTCCTTTACATTACATAAATGAACAATTCTTGGATGATATAAATGAAAATACCTCTTTTCTATATATAGGAGTCTAAGGGGTCATAACATAATCATAGCCTACATAACAATAATAATGTAAGGGCACAATAATAACAATAGTGGGCTTCTATGAGGCACAATAGTAACAATATGGGCAAAACAATATTAATAAGGGGTACAACTACAATAGTAATGGGGTAATCACTAGTATTATGGGTACCCAACAAAATTTCTATCAATTCATTCTTTGCACTTATTCCAGGTTTTCATTGACATTCAAGGTTTTTCCTGGAAAGATTTCTCTCGAAGAATACAAAAAATTTTCCATGTAGAGAAATGATACTTGTTTAGATGAGAGATACTCATTTCTATTACAATCATAATGTGAGGAAGATTCATTATTTTCCAGTAAATTTAAAAGTTGGTCTTCCTCGTTTACTTGTTCAGTAGCGAAAATAGGTTGTATATCTTCTGTATCTTCTATCCATTCTTCAATTTCTATATATATTGTTGTTCTTACAGGGGGATATAATGTAAATTTATTTGTTTAATTTCCATCTCAGATAAACATATCGCCTAATCTATGTTGGGTATACGACCAAGGACAATATCATACCATTGTGGAGATATGTGGTGTCCAGAATCCTTACAATCTACAGCTGATGAAAGCATCAGTTGTAGCCAACCAAGACCTTCCTCAAATTAATGAATGTCCTCCTAAATTATTCTTGGGTGTTAAGACCATGAAATCAATAGGATATTCCAAAGAATTTGATGATACACAAACATCTTCCAACACACCATTTGGTTTAATAACAGACCTATCTACTAATTGCAACAAGGTTTGTGTGTACCAAAGGTTAGGAAGCCTAAGTGTGTCCATAACTTGTTTACTCATTATGTTTATGGCTACTCCTAGATAAATTAATGTTTTTGGTATTTCAGTTCCATTGATGTGAATTTTTACAATGGGGCTTCGTGGATCTTTTTTTTTTTGAATTTTCGACTTCCCCATAATAATGTCTGCAATTTTTTTGACTAACTGAATTCTTTTTGTATCTTTTCTGCTTCTCCCTAATCTTTGTGTAATTAATTCCTTATTGTTTTTTGCAAAAATTGCTATTTCTTTTATGTCTTTTAATAAGGGAATCTTAAGACAAACATTTCTCAATTCATCCATCATATTGTAATCAAGAAACACAATTTGTTTCTCTTCTCCTTCATCGATTTTCAACCTTTCTAGAGAAGGTGGTTTAACTGATATCAAGGGTTGTTTTATAGTAGGAGTATTTATTGGAAGTTCTTCTCCTTGTTTATTTTATTTTTTAGGAAGAGAAGTCTCACCTTGTTCTGATTGATTTCTGTGTTTTTGAAGATCGAATCTTGTTTTTTGAATGACAATAGGAGGTTTTCTTGGTAATACTCTTCCAGACCTTAATTGGACATTTTTTAGGTCTATTGGAGTTATTAAATAATTTTGAGGATCCTAACACTCCATGTTGTACACTGGTTGTTGCAGTATTTTCTTATTAGGATTCAAAAGTGGTTAAGCAAGTAGTTGATTTGATTTTTGTGGAAATGGTAGGGAAAATTGTGGGTTTTTATTCTAAACTGGAACTTTTGGCAATTGATTAGCTTGAGGAATTTGATTAGATGGGGGTAAGAATTATGGTGGAAGGTAAGATGCTGAGTACTATTGATATTGAGCATAGACTCCATAAGGATTTTTCCATCCTTGATTCCAAGGTTGTGACTGTGGCAGAGGCTAAGGCTGCCAAGCTGAATTCCAATTATTTTGTGAAGACTGGGCAAATTTTTGTGGTTTAAATCCTTGTGATTGACTTGGTTGGGAGTTTTGCCATGCTCTTTTGCCTATAAAGTAGAGAAGATCTATTGGTTTTGAGATCCCTTCATCATTGAATATGGCCTTAAGACCTGGTAAGGATGCACATTCCTTCATATCATGATTATCTACACATATCACATTGGTTTCTATGGCTTTTGAGTCTAAGGGACACTGTCTTAGAGCATGTTTCTTCCGAAATTTGGGACAAAAGATAGATAATACAACATTTTCGGAATTTTTCTGGTTTTGTATTTTAAGGGTGTTTATCTACTCACTTAGGCTCCCTAAAATATCTGTTTTGAAGGTGTCAAGAAAATTTCCTATTTACGTCCTACTGATTGTCTCGGCTGTAGATTCGTTAATTCTTGACAGGAGAGGGTCTCTAGGACTCCTTCCAACTCATGCTTTACCCCTTGAGATATGTAAACATAAATAAAAAATATATGTGAATGGTAGTTGGGAAATATCTCCTTTCCCAATTAGGTTAAGGAGATCGATCCATTCATCTTTAACAACTCTGAGTAAGAGAGCTTTTAAGGTTTCTGCATTCAAATTATCCATTTTTTTCATCTTAATTTTGTATCATTTCGAAGACTTCATCTTTAAGGTTACTAGGAATACAATACTCTCTATAGTTTCCTAAGAAAGTGTCTTTCATTTGTCCACGTGTTGTTATAGAATGCTCTCCTAGACTCATGAACCATTTTAATGCTGAGCCTTTTAATGTGGCAGGGAACAATTTTAACCTTCGACCACCATGCAGATAGTCATATGATCTATATAATACTTCAAATTCAAATAGAAATGTTTATAGATCTTCGTTTCTTTTCCTATGGAAATTAGGCAGAATCGAGGGTTGTATCTTCATCAAGAATAGGGAATCTTGAAGGATCTTGATTTCTTCTACCTCTACCTCCCTCCTCTACCTCTACCTCTTCCTCTTCCTCTTCCTCTCTCCTCCAACCCTATCTTCTTTGCCATGGACATTCTGTACTTCTACTTCCACTTCTTCAACCATGATAGATTCTTCGGAGCTAATATAGTGTTATTCTAACCTTTATGTTTCCTCTATCAATAGTTTCTCAGAATAAGTTTCCAATTCATCTTCTTCACTAGGAACTTCTAATTTTTCTCCCAAAATTGGCTCACCAGTGGAGGATAGAAAGATTACTCCTGTAGTTGGGGATGTAGGATCTTCCTGAATTACATCTTCAGTAGAAGAAGTGGGTGATGTCCTGGATTGTATTTATGCTCTTGAAATTTGAGGAAGCCTTTGTTGACCTCTAAAAGGAATTCAGGTTTGAGTACGAAGTGTGGATTCTTGAGGTCTAAGTGAAGTGAGTGGATTTGTGGGAATTACACTTCTTCCTCTGCCTACAAATATAACTCTATGGTCTCTATCCCTACGCATATCATATTTTGATTTTTTTTAACTTCTATTCGTACTTCCCCAGCAACGATGCCAAAATGTTTGGTCAATTTAATGTCTTTGAATTGTCAATCATAAATTGTCAATCAGGATGCATAGATTGATGAAGTACAAGTGCACAATATCTGCTTATAAGTTATTCATCAGGTTGTTATGTATTTGTTAGGATTTAAATTTAGGATGGATATGGAGTTAGTGTTTGTCAATTATACTAGTGTCGTAATTCTTAGAAATGTTGGCTATGTTTCCTAGGAGTTAGTCTCTATCTAATTAGTTTGCAGATGATATGAGAGTGATCCTACATTTATGAGATTGTAATGGTATTTTTGATCCTGAATCTTTATGTTGCTTCTTCTATTCACTAAGTGCAAAAATAAACTTATTATATCAGCTATGAAGAAATATTGTTTGAACTCAATTGTTTCGGAGAGAATTCTCACTCTTTTACTTATTTAATTTTCGCTCAAACTAAATAATCCAAGCAATATCTATATTATGAATTAAACACACTTCAACTATGCTAGATAATAAGAAAACAAAATAACCATGGTATACTAGGTATAAAGCAAAATAAATAACATACTTAAATAGGTATAAAGCAAATGAAAGTACTTATGCGAATAATAACTCACTGGAGAAATCATTATGCTGCATTTTCACACAAAATAGAGCATTTGAAGAATTAAAGGAAATCATATTAGAATTGATTAAAACCTGTCACTATTTGTAGGGGCCCTCCACATAGCAGTTCATAGCTTCCAATCAACACAACACATACACACCAAACCAACTCTATTCAAACAAAATTCACAAACTGTTCAAAATTACATGATCTGGCACACACCAAAATCACAATACGACCATAAGTTTTATAACAGGGCTCTGGAATAACTGTACGAGTAATTGACGCCTAATATATCTATCTTATCCAAACTTATATTGCTAAGCTTTCATTTTTCTATTTCGAAAGCAAAACGATAAGGCTTCAATTGAGCTCAGATTATGTTTTGCATTAATCTAGTGGTTGACTTGGAGTTTGACCATGATCTCTTGCGCTTATCTTAACAAATAGTTTTGAGGGGATGGGAAGGGATCCATGAGGGAGCCAACCTTTATCCATCCACACCCTTCACTGCTGACCTGGAACTATGAAACCATGCAAACAATGGAGACAGCTACAAAAACCTAGATTAACTACAGAAACAGACGTATTCGGTAGCCAATTGCAAAATTTAACAAGACAATAGGGTATAATGTTGAATATGAGCAAGAAGACATATTATTGCATACCTTCATCAAAACCTGGTGGATATGTTTTTATTTAGGTGGTAAAGATATAGGAAATGAGAGGATCTTTAGGCAAAAGGGATGTCATGGTACGACAATCTTCGAACTCTAAAGTGTGGATATATTTAGTGGGATCTAACATAGTGCACACGTGGTGTAGTGATTTATAATTTTGATGATTAGAGTGTTGGTGCTCTCTATGTACTTGTAAAAGTAATGTGACTGAAATATCACCCGAAATTGCATAATTCATTGATAGTTAAAAGTATTTCATTTGATTGAAAATGTTGTGAATAGTGTGATTGAAATTGTTAGTCATACATTACAGGTTACATTCGATGGAGTGTTCATGGGTTGTCCAATCACTATTAAAATGCCTAGGTGAAAGTGATCATAATTTTCAAGAGTAATTGGTAAGTAATGGTAAGTTGATATAGATATTGTTTTTGTATATTATGAATTTGAATAAAGGCCAAGTGACGTAAATTAGAGCTTGCATATTTTCACAAATAGAAATCCTTATGACTATTAATTTTGATTATGTTAAAACAATATTGTTTTTTATTATTAATATTTCTTGGAATGAAAATCCTTCATTTTGAAGGAGAAAGAATCCCTTTGTGTTGGTTAGAATATTATTTCATGCATACAAGTTAATGATAAACACCAAGGATGGTGATTCCTTCAAGGGGGGAGTATGTAACATCCCTACAAGAAAATATCTCGTAAATTTATATATTCGCAAAATAATTATATTATTAATGTAATATATAATTAACAGGAAGTATATTATTATTGTGCTCTAAATTGAGTAATGTCAAGATCATGTTAGGGTTTGAAAACGGCTATAGAACCAATCTTGTAACTTGATAGATCAACCATCCATCCAAAAAAACAATTTATATATATATATATATATATTATATTATATAATATATATAATATATATATATATATATATATTATATATATATTATATATATTGAAGGGATGGGAGTCTTCGGGATACCCTCCAACTATCTTTTATTTCTTTCTCCCTTCCAACCTCTGAAGCATACAACTAAGCTAGGCATCTAGCAGACCTCAGGGATTTAGTTGCCTCAACATTCATCTGTTTTAAGATCACATTCTGGAAATGGCGAGGCAATATTGTATTGATGGAAATGGAATAGGAAGATATCCATTTCTTTAATGAAAGAGATGAATCAAGAGGAGGGAAGAATTCAATTTTTCTTCCTTGTGGAGAACCTAGGAAAGATCATTTCTTGTTATGCCTTGGGTTCTTACCTCACATTCTTGAAATGTGTAGATGGTTTGCTGAGAATTTCTAACCATACTCATATGTTTCTTAGAAATATTTATAATATAGGTTGGTTCCTTATAGGCACTTCGAGTCAGACCAACTCTTTCTTTCGAACCTCTGACTTCAAGGAGAATTTGTTCTCTTTGTTAGTTCTTGAGAGATAAAGCGAGTCCTCCTTGCTTGTGTATAGTATTTGGTTTGACCAAAAGCAACAAAGCCAAGTGAAGTTTGCAAAAAGACATATTGAAATTGATTGATTATAATTCCACGATTTGGTGTGTGCTCAGTATAGATGAAAATAAGGTACTCATATGTTGCTTGAAAATATTTATACAAGTATGTACTCTCTCACCTTGCACTATAAAATAATTATGAATGAAAACATTGTGATATAAATTGCTACGTTATTCTTATTTAATAAGCATAGTAGGTAGGAAAAATAGGAACCTACATGTGTTAACATGATTAGATACAAACAAACAATACCAAAAGGAAAAAATCTAGACTCTTGTGCTTAGAAGTATGACAATGAAAAGCGCGTTCTTAGAGAGTCTTGAAAAGGAATAATTACCTATATGCATTTTATGTAAGAAAAGATAGGTTGTATTCCTTTTTCTTTAAAAGGGATTTCATACTCGTCTATGAAATGATAACAAATCCAAGTTATATTCTTCAAAATGAATCTAGATTAAAGAGGGTAATTGGTGAAATATTCTCATGGGTGGTGAAAAATAAAAGAGGAATGTTAATTAGACTATTTTCCTGGAAAGTGGGATTTTCTTTTGAAATGTGTAGTTTTAATAACTACCTTATGTGTTTATAAGACATAAGTATTTGTTGAAGAAAAGATAAGTAACTATGACATTTTGGTTAGTTAGAATAAATAAATCTTCTAATGTTCTTAAAAATAACACAAAGGTTTTGTGCTTAGTCATGGTAAAAATATTTCCATGGTATTGGTAAATATTAGTTATTTAATAAATCCATGGAAAAGATTTACATGGATTCTCATGCTTAAGAGAGTTGTTTTGTAAAAAAGAATACTTATACATGATCAAATGAACATAGGAATATTCTTTGGAAAGAATAAATTTTTATTGTTCGTGAAAGATAAGTCAATTGTGTTAATTCCTTTGCAATAGTTCGCAAAAGTTACATGTTTTGGCGGGGAAAAAGATAAATGATTTGTGTGTCGTATATTGGATAGTTTGATTTAATTTCATGGTTTAATGCATAAATGGTTAAAATTATTGTTATTTTAGTTCCTTTGCCGAAAAGAAAGGTTGATTATGATACTTTCTTGAAAACAAAGGCATGAGAACTTTGTTATGATACTTTCTTGGGAAAAAATGCATAAGAAATTTGTACATAAAAGGATAGAGAAACTATGTTGGGTTCTTAAAAATAACTATTTGAAAATAACACATATGCAGAAGCATAGAAACAGTATGTAACACTCATCACTATACTATATAATTTTTTATTTTTTTATTTAACTGTTACTTAAGTATTACCAAATATTATCCTCATCTCTTTGCATTTATTTAATCGTAATGTCACATGCATATAATTAAAAAAAAATAGCTTTCTTGGAAAGGGTTATTAAAGTGCTAATTTATGGTTGTCTGGTGAATCTTCATGAGCCATTGGCTTTGCCCCACAAAGCACTTGATAAAAAACCGTGGAAATTACACCACTTGGATAGCATGCTATAAGTGTGGCGCTGCCACCTGAGGTTCAACCTTAATGCTGACCGCCCAACTTGATGCCAAAGGGAAAGGGCATTAACGGTGAAGGTTTTTCCACCGTCAAATTTATGGTGGATGGATCTGAATGCTCCAACACTTCCCGCCAACCCTGAGCCTCTCCTTCATCTATCTAACTCGCCCATTTCTCATTTTGATGTGGCATTTATTGTGCATTGATGCTCTGGAACTCTTTTCAAGGTTGGTAGAGAATACTATGGCAGTTTTGTAAATATTTTTAGGGTTGATAGAGGCACCACAACGACATTGGAACTCCACATTTTGTCATCCTCTAGAAAGCACTCAGGTAATATTGTAAGTGTTTTCTGCCATTCTCTGTACTTAGTTTAATTTCCTCACTTAGAACGAATAATATTAAGGGTTACTTATGTTCCAGGTGTGCTCTTCTATTGCTACCTGATTCCTCCAGCAGAACTGTAAAGCACAAGGAAGGTCTTTCCTCTGAGGGAAGGGCTTCAAGTTTGCAATTAGAATTCCTCTATTCCTTTTTTGTTTTTCATGTATAGAGGGTTAACTAGTGCATGGTGACTATAGGGTTCCATCTCTCCCTCACCTAAAGCTGCTCTTTCTCACGTAAGAAGGAAACTTGACATGTTTTTGGTCTTATATCTCGTTTAAAAATTGTTCATGAATTTGTTTTTGGTCTTATATCTCGTTTAAAAATTGTTCATGAATTCCAAGGGTTCAATCCTCTGTTTTTCCATTGCAGGTAAAACCTATGTCCAGTGTCTTTCTCGACCCATAGCTATGGAAGGCATACAAACAGAGTAATCATCTTATGTGTCTTCAAGTTGGTTTGCCATGAAGCCCTCTGACGGTATTAAAAAGGGGAATTTACTTCATTTGTTTTTCTACTGTTGAAAGTACTTAAGGGTTTTGATAATTTAGCGGATGAGAGGGTTTGTTGGCTTTAAGTTCAACTCAGCCAAACCTTTGCTGCATAAATACTTTTCAGCTTTCCTTAAGAGGGTTGCCTCGATGCACAACTTGGCTATTTTTGTTTCTAGTTGTTTATGGATGCTCACCCTAGCTCCTCAATATCAACACTGTGTATTTGTATTTATGACTTGAATGATTTATAAATTGCAATATTGTAGTTGGGAAATTGTTTCTCTATTTATTTGAATTTTGTTGTTTCAATGGTTTCATTAAACTCCATTGATACGAGGCTAGTTGACTTTTTGTCCCTCCTTGTAGATCGGACGGAGATCCAAAACGGACCTTAACTCCTCTGTCATGATTATATATGTATTTAACAATTTGATTGATGATTAAATGGAAGAAAAGTCTCATTACCTTTGGACTGATTGTTTCCCTTCGTATGTTAGAATGGTTTCCAATGTTCTTTAGTTGTAGTGATAAGGTTTCATCTACTTTATGTGTTGCATTAATATTATTTATGTTTCTATTCTCAAATAACTATTTTTACTTATTATTATTAACCTTATTTTTATTGCTATAATCTCATATTTTCTAGGAGACGGAATTATCCTAGAGGAATTTTGAGATTGTTTTCTTTGTCATTGCTTGAGACAGTATTGTGCCATTTATCTTATGTTCCTATGAATAAACGGGTCAATCTTATAATGAAATTAACAGTATCAATATTTTTTGTTCATTTGTTTAATATATTGTATCATGACGTTACCTAAACCAAGAGAACATAATCCTAAGAGATAGAATCTACTTACTACTTTTCCATTCTTAATAAAATAGAATATATTAAATATTTAGCTATAACAATTATTTTAAGTTCCTGGTTGAAAATAATGCCTTTCTAGGAATTAAATAATAAGCCCAGAGTTGGTCACTTATCTGTTTATGATTGTTTTAGAGTTGTATAAATACTTCTTCTTCTTCTTTTCTTTTTTTTCTTTTCTTTTTTTTCTTTTTTTTTCTGGAAATTCTCACTACCTAGTCATGGACCTAGAAATTACATCCAGTGTCCCCCTCCAAGTACTTCCTGCACCTGACAGTTACTAGGCGTATGCAATCTGGTACCTTGGTCTTTAGGACTATTGTCTAGCCTCAAGTCACATACCAATTTGACTGTTACCCATGGTTTTGTTTCCCACTGGTTACTTGTGTCCAGCTCAAGGAAAGATCTCAGAAGCCTCTCTTGCCTTCAGTGTGTCCCACTTTCCCCGTTATTTTCCCTCTTTTGGGGAGGAAAGATGCCAACTGTTTCTAACTGTCCAAGGAGTTTTGTAACTATTTTCATTTAGTTTTTTTAACAAACTATTTAAATTATTTAAATAAAAGTATCATAATGTTCTGCCTTGTCTAGCCTTAATTCTTTAACAAACTATGTTAAAAATAAATAAATTCTTTCGAAGTATTGCATAAAACTTAATAATAAAAATAAATGTTTGTGCAACAATGGGTGTTACAAATTCCCCCTCTTATGAGGAACACCATCTCTGGTGTTCTTTTGATGAAATAATGTCGAATAGGCTTTCTGCGTGGTCTCCTCTTCCTCCCAGGTAGCCTCTTCTGGGTCAAAGTTCTTCCATTGCACTTTAACTTGGGCAATGGCTCGCTTCCGCAAGGTGGCTTCCCTCTAATTGAGAATACGAAGAGACATGCAAGACATTGTGGACTCGAATGTGGTCGGGGAGTGTTAATTTGTATACCACTGCTCCAATTCATTCCAGTATTGGGAACGTTCGACAGTATCGGGTTGCCATCTTGGTGCAACCCTTCCACTATAAAGTGATTTTCTGGGGTTAAACTTTAAAATACACATGATCCCCCAACTGAAATCCTTTATGAGTCGTTTTTTTATCTGCATAAATCTTTTTCCTATCCTGAGTAGCTTTTAAGTTCTAGCAGACCTTTTTCATTGTGGCCTCCATTTCAGCTAACATATCAGGATCCAATTCTAACTTATTAACTGGGTTATTCCAATCTGTCATTACCTAAAACTTTCTTCCATACAACACCTCAAAAGGGCTCATGCCCAATGATTCATGATGGTCATTATTATAGGCAAACTCTACTAGATGGAGATAGTCTTCCCACTTGTGTGGTTGTTGCATTACGAACATCCTCAACATGTCTTCCAGGACTTGATTCACTCATTCTGTCTAGCCATTCGTCTATGGATGGTAGAAAGTATTGAATTGAATCTGAGTACCTAACCCAGCAAAGATGGTTTTCCAAAATGTGGATGTAAATTTCACATCTCTGTTGGAGATTACTACCTTGGGTATCTTGTGTAATTGAAAAATTTTCCTCATGAATAAATGTGTGATTTCAACAGTCTTGTAGGTGGATTTCATTGGTATGAAATGGGTGGTTTTTCTTAGCTTATCCACTACCACCATAATTGAGGCATACTTCTTCTTAGTGCGAGGTAGTCTTGTGATGAAATCTAGAGTGATCGTCTCCCATTTCCACTCGAGAATGGGTAAAGGTTGTAATAGACCAGCACAATGTTGATGCTTTGCCAAAACCAACTGAAACTCTAAACACTTTCATAAGTATTCCGCAACATCTTTCCTCAAGCCTAGCTAGAAATATTTTTTCCTGATGGCTAACAAAATTTTTTGGTATCCTAATGAGTGCCATAAGGCTTCCTGTAAAATTCATCCAATAACAATTTTTTGACATAATTTTTATTAGGAACATAAATCCCATTTCTGAAAATTAACAATTCGTAAGAGTTTATAATATAATCAGACCTTTTCCCCCTCTTTCGATCTTTTGATGCTTGCTACTGAAGGAATGTGTATTATGGGTCTTTGAGGGATGCTTCCCTGATGATTTTAGGAAGGTTAGATTGTATTTCACTGAATTTAATTTCGTAGACACAATACATTTTCCTACTCAATGTGTCGTCCACTCGATTCTCTTTTCCTTTAATGTGCTTCATTTCGAAGTCAAATTCACACAAGAATGCAGTCCAATTGGCCCGTTGATCATTTAATCTAGATTAATTAAAGAAGTTTGTTAAGCTGCTATGATCAGGTAATAAAACAAATTTCTTTCCTAGGAGGTAGTGTCACCAAGTGTGTGCACTACTGCGGTTAACTCCAGATCGTATGTAGAGCATCATTGCTCATAGTCCTTCAGTTTACACAGTTCATAGGCTATGTCTTTCCTTTCTTATGTTAATACCCCACCAACACCCTCCTTACTTGCATCTGTGCATACCACAAATGATTTTTCCAGATATGCTAACTTGTGCATCGGTGCAATGGTAAGAAATTGCTTTAAATGTCAAAACTTCACTGACAATCCACTGTCCAATGAAAGGAACACACCTTTTTTTGTATCGAGGTCATAGGAAAAGCTATTTTTGAAAAGCCTTTAATGAATTGATGGTAACAACCTACCCGGCCCAAAAAGGATCTAATATCAACAATATTTTTCAGAGTTGTCCATTCCATTATAGTTTTGATATTTTCTAAATCTACCATTATTCCCTTAGGTGATATAACATGGCCTAAATATTGAATCTGGTCTTTCTAAGAATCGCACTTGCTATACTTAGAGTACAACTGATTGTCTCGCAAAATCTGCAAGACTATTCTCAAGTTCTACTCATGCTCCAACTAATTTTTTGAATAAATTAATATATCATTAATAAAAATTAGTGCAAATTCATCTAGAAAAGGACAAAAAATGTTGTGCATCAGGAACATGAAAGTGGTTGGAACATTGGTAAGGCTAAAAGGCAGTACCACGAACTTGTAATGACCATAACGAGTTGGAATGTGTTTTTGCAAATGTCTTCATCCTTTATTCTAATCTTGTAGTAACTAGACCTTAGATTAATTTTTTAGAATACGCTATCTCCTTGCACTTCATCAAATAAATCGTCAATACGGGGTAAAGGGTACTTATTTTTTATAGCCAAATTATTTAGCTGACGATAGTCAATGCATAGCCTTAAGGTCCCGACCTTCTTTCGAACAAACAATATAGGGGTTGCCCAAGGAGATGCACTAGGGCGAATGTACCCTTTACCTAAAAGTTCCTGACGCTACATTTTGAGTTTTGTTAACATCAAAATGCTCATGTAGTGGGGATTTTTTGAAACAAGAGTTGCTCTAAGTATTAGTTCACTGGTAAAATCAATATCACATCTAGGTGGCAATCTAGGAATGGATTCAAGAAACACATCCACAAAATCCTGAATTATAGGAATATTATCCAATGAAATCATCTTATTTTTGTCATTAGAGTATCCTACTTGGACAACATAAATCTGGCAACCCTTTTTAATGCATCTTCTTAGCTGGTTAATAGTAATAGGACGTAATTTAATTTTTTTATTGATCCCTTGAATTTCCTTTCTTTGCCCCGACTCTGTGAAGTAGCTTACATATTTCTCTTTACAATCCACCAAGGACCAACACCCTTCCAACCAGTCCATCCTTATTAGTACATCATATGAACCTAAGGAGACTATATTTAGATCAACATGGATGGGTTGTCTTGAAACTGTTATAGGGAAGTTTTATGTTTCCCTAGATACATTTCTCTTAGTTCCAGTGGCTAGCTAAACTAGCCAAGATTTCTTAAAATTGTAGCTTGGAAAATGACATTTCTCTACAACTTTGGGACTAATGTAACTTAGGATATCACCCAAATCAAATAAAACAGAAACAGGTTGATCAGAATCATACCTTTGCACTCGATCATGGTGGGTCGGTATTCTGCTTAACGATTGTCCAAAGTGACCTTAATTTTAGGCATACTTCTTGTTATATATCCAACAATGGAGGATTCCTGCACATTTGAGCGTTGCTTCGTTCGAGATTTGTGCAGGCAATTCTTGTAATAATGAGTTTCCCCACATCCCCAGCATTACAGATGTTGTTTTGGCGGTTGATCAGTGGCATGTTTACTATTTCCCTCTATCTGTCTATTTTTGGTGTATGTTGGGACCTTGGGTGAGTTCATGGTAAATTTACCAAAAGTTCTTTGCTAATTGCCCCTCCCATTTACGACTTTCTATTGTATGTTTGGGGGTGAATTCCTCATTATCCTACCTAAAGCTCCTTTGGTCGCTTCACTTTTCTGTTTCATTTGTTGATAGCAAATATAGGGTTTTCGCACTGCATCATCCATTATTCTAGGGTAGTCAAATTCTAACTTTTCCTTCATAAAATTGGGTAGACTGCTAATAAACCGTTGAATTTTGGCTTTTTCCTCCTATATGTATGAGACATATCATAACGGGGAGGTGAATCTCTTCACATATTCATCCATGGTCACGGTCCCCAACCTTGGCTCATGGAATTCCTTTTCTCTTTCATCATAGTAACATTCATTCAAATATTTTTCCTTAAAATCTTTTTGGAATTCTTGCCATGTCATTTGTTCTTCATCAGTTTTTCTCACAGTTTTAATTTCTTCCCACCAGATGGTGGCATTTCCCCTTAATTGGTAAAATGTGAATCATGATGTAAGTTTGTCAGTATATTTATAAATATGAAAATATTTACCCATGTCAATCAGCTATGCTTCAGCTGCCTCTTAAGAGTCTCCTTCGAAAAGTGATAGTTTTAACTTTTTGAACTCACTTTGTAATTCCATCTTCTATCTTTTGGTCTTTCTTTGGTCAGAAACATTATCTGAATGCCCCTCTTCATCCTCCTTATGTCCCTCTGTTGATTCTAAATTTTCCTCACCATGGTGGGTTGTTGGGTCCTCCACCTATCATCCGTACTGGGGTCTAGTCCTCGTCGATTTTGTCAATCAAACAGGCTTTTGAGAATCTTTTCCTGCTCCTGCCTCAGTCATTTGTTATCTGTCCTCAAATTCATCTTTTTGTACGTAATTGTTGCACCGTTTCAAGCAGGGCAACGTTGGCTTTCGAATATTCTTCTCCTAGTTGTATCCATATATATATATATATATATATATATATATATTATTATATAGATATATATAATATATATATACTTATATAATATATATATATATATATATATATATATATATATATATATATATCTTAGCCTCAACGTAAGGAAATTGTGAGTGGTTTGATAATATGGGGCTCCTCAGCATTTCTATTCTTTGGTGCTAACTTCTACCTTTGTGTTCACATTCACCAAACTCATTTGTTTATTGCATAGATATAAGTATTTTGTAACTTAATCAAATATGTATTTATCTATCCCAGAAGTCTTAGTGTGTGAGCCTGGGCTCTGATACCATTTGTACCATTCATCGATATACTATATAATTTTTTTTTAATTGAATTGTTACTTAGGTTTTACCCAATATTATCCTAATCTCTTTGCATGTATTTAACTGTAATGTCCCATGCATAATTAAAAAGAATTAGCTTACTTGGAAAGGGGTATTAAACTGCTAATCTATAGTTGTCCGATGAATCTTCATGAGTCAATGCCTTTGCCCTGCTAGGCACTTGCTCTAAAACCATTGAAATTACACCACCTGGATAGTACACTGTAACTGTGGTGTTGCCACCTGAGGTTCCACTATAATGTTGATAGCCCGACCCACTGCCAAAAGGCCAGGGCATTAATGGTGAAGATTTTTCCACCATGAGATATATGTTGGATTCATCTGATGGCTCCATCACTTTCCGCTAACCCTAAGCTTCTCCTCCGCCCGTCTAACTCAATTATTTTGCATTTGGGTGTGACATTTACCATGCATTATGGCTTTCCAACTCTATTCAAGGATGGTAGAGAATACTATGGTGGTTTTGGGAATATTTTTAGGGTTGATAGGGGCACCACGATGACACCAAACCTCCACATTTCGTCGTCCTCTAGAGAGAACTCAAGTAAAATTGTAAGTGTTTTCTGCCATACTTTGTACTCAATTTAATTTCCTCACTTAGAACAAATACTATTGAGGGTAACTTATGTTGGAGGTGTCCACTTCGAGTACTACCTCGTTCCATTAGCCGAACAGCAAAGCAGAAGGAAGCTCTTTCCTTCGAGGTGAGGGCTTTAGGTTTGCACTGAGAATT
Organism: Pinus taeda; assembly: GCA_000404065.3. Taxonomy (NCBI): domain Eukaryota; kingdom Viridiplantae; phylum Streptophyta; class Pinopsida; order Pinales; family Pinaceae; genus Pinus; species Pinus taeda. The sequence continues at coordinate 16,918 of APFE031499553.1, forward strand.
CCTCTATTTATTTTTTGTTTTTCTTGTATAGAGGGTTAACTATCGCATGGTGACTCCAACCCTTCAACTCTCCCTCACCAAAAGCAGCTCTTTCTCAGGTAAGAAGGAAACTTCAAATGTTTTTGGTCTTATATCTAGCTTAGAAATTGTTCATGAATTCCAAGGGTTAATCCTCTGGTTTTCCCTTGTAGGTAGACCCTTTGTCCAACATCTTTCCTGAAGCATAGCTATGTAAGGTACCCTAATAGAGTACTCATTTTTGTGTCTTCAGGTTGGTCTGCCATGAAACCCTCCGATGACATTGAAAAAGGGAAATTTACTTCAATTATTTTGTCTATTGTTGAAAGTAGTTAAGGGTTTTCATAATTTACTAGATGAGAGGGTTTGGTGGCTTTAAGTCCAGCTCGACCATACTGTCATTGCATAAATAGTTTTTAGCTTTCGTTAAGAGGGTTGGCTCGATGCACAACTTCGCTATTTTCTTTTGTGGTTGTTTATGGGTGCTCAACCTGCTGCACAATACCCTCACTATGTATTCTTGTTTATGACTCGAATGGTTTATAAATTGTAATATTGTACTTGGGATATTGTTTCTCTGTTTATTTCAAGTTTATTTTTTCCATGGTTTCATTTAAACTCCATTGATATGAGGCCCGTTGGCTTTCGGTCCATCCTTCTAGATTGGATGTAGATCCGAAATGGACCTTAATTGCTCTGTCGTGATTATATATGTATTCAGTATTTTGATTGATGATTAAATGCAAGAAAAATCTAATAACTTTGGACTGACTGTCATCCTTCATATGTTGAATGGATTCCAATGTTGTTTATTTGTAGCAATAAGGTTCCATCAGCTTTATGCATTACATTAATATGATTTATGGTTCTATTCTCAGATAGTTGTTGTTTCTTATTATTCTTACACTTATTTCTATTGCTATAATCTTAGATTTTCTAGGAGAAGGAGTTATCATATAGGAATTTTGAGATTGTTTTCCATGTCATTGTTTGAGACAATATTGTGCCATTTTTCTTATGTTCCTATGAATAAACAAATCAATCTTAGAATGAAATTAACAGTATCAATATTTTTCAATCACTTGTTTTATAGATTGTATGATCATGTTACCTCAACTAATAGAACATAATCCTAAAATATAGAATCTACTTACTACTTTTCCATTCTTAATACAACATAATATACTTAAATATCTAGCTTTAACAATGTTTTTTGTTCCTAGTTGAAAATAATGCATTTCTAGGAATTAAATAATAAGACTAGAGTTGGTCACTTATCTGTTTATGATCATTTTAGAGTTGTATGAATACTTTTTTTTTTGGAAGGTCTTACCACTCATCCATGGAGCTGGCAATTACGTCCAATGTCCCCCTCTAAGTACTTCCTACTCGTAACAGTTACTAGGCGTACACAATCTGGTATCTTGGGCTTCAAGACTATTGTCCAACGTCAAGTTTCATATCAGTATGACTATTAGCCATAGTTTTGTTTCTGACAAGTTACTTGTGCCCAATTAAAGGAAATATCTTAGCAACCTCTCCTACCTTTACTCTATCCCCCTTTCCCCATTTTCTTCCCTCTTTTGGGGAGGAAAGATGGTAACTCTTTCTAACTGTCCAAGGAGTTATGTCACTATTTTCATTACTTTCTTAAAAAACTGTGTTAATAAAAATAAAAAATAAATTAATACTTCGTAAAACTTGGTAAGAAAAATAAATGTTTGTGCAATAGAGAGTGTTACACAATAGTTCATTACATGCATGAAAACAGAACTATTGTGTTAGTTATTTTAAAGAGAAACATGGATCTGTGTGCAGAAAAGAATAAGTATTATGTTAGATCCTCGAACGTAAAACAAGTAATTAATTGCAGTAAATGCATTAGATTTCCTTTGTAAACTACATTTATCTGCAAACAAGAAATAGTGACTAACACATAAGTTTTATTTTAGAGCAATGCATGTCTTTTGCATGCAATAGATTTTGTAAATAGCTCTATCTTGGAAATATGATTTTTGAAAAGGAATGTGCATTTGTGTTCACAATAATGATGTCTATCATGTTAGATTTCCCTTAGAAGTGGGCATGTATTTTAATTTATTATAATAATATTTATTATATTGGAAAGATTACTTAGTTACATGCACAAAAAAGAAGCTAAAGGGCTAGCTCTCTTTGAATAAGTTTTTATCTAATTACATGCGTGGAAAACAAAGATAAATTGATACTATCCTCTAAATGAAATGAATGGCTAGAGTGTTTTTCTTTGGATATGAATGTGTGTTGGTATGAGAATGGTCATAGTAATGTGGTAATTATATTGACATTATTGTCAATTATTTTCTTACACTTAATGCATGAGTAGTGTTGTTAAAGGAAGCACGTCACAATATTTTGCATACATTTCATGAATGTGTATGAATAGGTGTATAGCATGATCTAATATAGATTTATGAATTGGTTGATTAATACTTTAGGTAATGATCATATCAACTAGGGAAAATTTTAAGGATGGGAAATTTTCTTGAACTTTAAAACATTGGCGAATCTCACTAATCCCTAATATGAAAACTATAAAATGTTTATTGATATATTTGTAAAATTATTCAAATTTATAACCATTTTATATATAGTCTCTATATAACGTTGGCGATTTTTAAGGTAAAATAATTTTATATTCTAAAATTTGGGCGAATCATATTTTATAAAAATGGAAATTGGCGAATCTTTTTGTGGAAAAATAATGGAAAATTAGCCCACTGGGCGAATATTAGCCCCTAAAATTTTCCATGATATCAACGCATGTTTACAACAACAAAGGCAGGAAAGGTTATGCTTAAGATTGTGGCAAGTAAATAATTAATGGTCTATGCAGATGAGAACGAGCTACAGGATGGTCCACTTAAGGGACAACGAGACCATAAATATATGAAGATTGGATATTTGTGGGTAAATGATGTTATGATGATTGTAATAGCTTATAACAAGTTATGTTGTTTTTGAGATGATATTATTTGTAATATTTTATAACAATGGTCAAGCGATGAACTACCTTATAACCACTGAGTGATGGGTGAACACCCTCACGAGCGTTTAGTATAAAATTAAATGTTTACTGAAATTAAACATTTGCTAGTTTTCACTGTACAGGGTTCGAGGCTATATCGGTGTTCAATGATTTGATTGTTTATTATGTCAGTTTGATGATGTTGATTCCTTGCATAATCAGATGTTGATAATGTCAACTGTGTCAACAATTAATGTGATTAAAGGAATAATTAAATGGATGCAGGGTTACATCATACACTTTATGCTAATATGCTACGAGCATGATTTTTAATGGTTATGCAACTTATTATTCCTCTATTGAATGTTACTCTATGTAATAATGAGGATTCTATCTAATGGTTAATGAGGAATCTAGATTAGTAGTTTACATCATGATTTTGAATTGTTATGCAACTTATTATTCTTCTATTGAAAATTGTAGCATGATTTTTAATGGTTATGTAACTTATTATTCCTCTATTGAATGTTACTCTATGTAATAATGAGGATTCTATCTAATGGTTAATGAGGAATCTAGATTAGTAGTTTACATCATGATTTTGAATTGTTATGCAACTTATTATTCTTCTATTGAAAATTACTCTATGTAATGAAGAGAATTGTGTGGACAATGTGTAAAAAAAATAAGAGTAATATTCTTTTCAAAAATCACATATTTTAAAAAAAAAATAAGTATAAAAAATAATTATTTCAACTAATATATTTTCTAATAAAAAATTACTTTGATTTATTTATTTTATTAAATTTCAATAAAAAATTAATTAAAAGATGATTTTTGCTTTTCAAAATAAACCTATATTTTTAAAACAATGAATTCAACATATTAGAAATAGATAATAAGTGTAAAAGTGTAATTATTTTTAAATAGTATATTTTTAAATAAAAAATTTAGTTTACTTTATTGTTTTTATTAAAATTTCAATAATGTTGACTAATTAAAAAGAGATGTTCAATTGTTTTATAATCTTGTTTTTATCTTGATATTATAATATAATTCTTCGTGATATTAGAATGATTTTAAATGTATAAACAAATTTAAAATTAGTGAAAAGTTTATAACCCTATCCATTTAATAACTAAAATTTACAATTTGAACCATTTTTTTTCCAAAATTAAATAAAATTTATATAAAATGTCAAAAGTATTAACATTTCTATTACATTCACACAAAATTGAATTAATAAAATTTTAAAAAAATATAATCAAATAATATTTTCTACTCAGTTTTAAAAATTATTTACACATTTGTTCATTTATTAACTTACTATATTCTAAATAAAACAAAATTAATAAATAAATAAACTTAAGTGTTCATTATTACAATAAAGTCAATAGGTAAAAACAAATTAAATATATATCACTTTTAAAAAATATTATATATATATATATATATAACTATTTTCCTTTATTTCATTAAATAAATTTGTATTTCAATAAAATCATCACAAGTGTAATTATTTAGTCTAAATTAACTTTTTTTTAATAATATAATTATTTTAAAAAATTCAATGATCCCTTATATTAACAAAGCCTTTAAAAACAACCTTTCTTTGAGAAAATTATACAAAACAATAAAATCATTTTACAGAATTTCAAATTTTCATAAACTTTAAAAACAATTTCCATTGAGAAAATTTAATACAAAACAATAAAATCATTTTCCAGAATTTCAATTTTCAATTTTTCATAATGAAAATTGTATTGATAAAAAACCATAAAAATCATTTTACAAATTTTTTAAATAATTAATAATTTAATGGAATATCAGAAGAAATAACAGGACGATCCACCTGTTCATCGAAACCATAAAACCACATCCCTTTTTAAGTAGGTGCTGCTATTGATTCATCCAAGCATAGGACACGCTGCTTATTTGAAAAAAATCAGTGGCAGTGTCCCTTTTTGGGAGGGCAGCCCATCTAAGTTGCTTGAGGGCAGAGAGCAGTTCCTTCTCGAAGGCAATGAGCTCCGGCGGCGGTTTTAATCACACGCCTGGCCATAATGGCGAGATCGAATTAGACAAAATCGTGATTTTTGTCAAAATTTTTCTTGTTCTGCTTGTACTCGTAATTTTGTTATGTGTTAATGGCAGATGGATTTGGACTTGGGTAAACTCTGCTACATTTGCCCGAGCGAGATCCGAAGAACGGGAGAGGCTGCACAATGTGGGATTGGATTCTGCGGTATTAGAGACGCTGCCCAAGTTTGTGTATCGATCACACACTTTCACCGATGGGTTAGAGTGTTCAATATGTCTGTGCGAGTTGCAGGAGAATGAGAATGGCCGGACTCTGCCCAATTGCAAACATAGTTTTCATGTGGACTGTATCGACGTGTGGTTTTTCTTGCATTCCACTTGTCCTCTTTGCAGAACCTACGCTCAGCCCCAACAACCAGTTTTCAGATCCGCTAGAATAGGGCAGGATTCGGCTACAATCCTCGCACCAACGGCTTCAGGAACCCATCCCAACCTGAATTCGGAGGAAAGACAGACCGCAAACTCGGAAGAAGAATATGATCCGGAGAACCCACCAAATATAGAGGTTCGAGATTGCTAGGTAGAATCGATCGTCCGGGATAGAGCCAGCAGATTGTATGAACTATATTAGTCATACTATATGATCTCAATTGTGATGTATCGTTCTATCCTTCTTTTTTAATGGTACACCTGAGTAAATTTTGCCTCAAAACCAACACAAATGGATTCTGTTTGAAATTTGCATTTGATCCAATCTCGACGTTTTTATTGGATACAAATCGAAGTTATATAATTATATTGCATCGAAAGATTCTGATTTACGATTAATGCTTTGTTAATGCTCTAGGATTTTGAAGAAGTGTAGAGATTTTTTTTTAAGACAATCTAACATTGAATAATACTTTTTAACCGGTCAATCGTACTACTTCTGGTTAAGCTTTGACAAAATTGCAATGGAAGAAGGTACAAAACAATTTCAAGTTTCAACCCAGCATACCTGGTGGCTAATGTTCAGTGAGACAAATTGGTCTATCTGACCTATGATTTTCTTAGTTTTTAATTATGTGGCTCATTGTCTTTCTTGGCGAGATTAGTGCTGTAGCTTTCTTTTTCTTCTCTATGGTCTTCCAACTTCCTTTACCTTGCATCTCCTTCATCTCTTCTAGTTCTTGAGACATTGGTGTCTTAGCTTCGCGATCTATTGTGTTTGTCCTTTTGAAGATAGTCGGAGAAGAAATTTGGTTTGAAGATAGTCGGAGAAGAAATTTGGTCTAGGAGATTTACTTTGCTCTTAAACAAAGATATTTTGTGCAGTATTTGAATCTTCATCACTTCACTCTTGATTTGTTGGGTGTTAGGGGATTTTTCTGGTAAAATCCAAAAAACAAACAATTGACTGAATACAGAGGAATGCTCTGTTTTTCTCCTCAGTATCTTTTGCAGAGGGAAGCAAATAAAATTTCTAAGGACATAGATTTTTCACACCAATAAAACCTTTATATTCATTAATAAAAACTCTGTTACATATTTCTTCCTCTTACTGTGAGGGATTCACCAAAAACTTTCACCAAAAACAAAATGATTCACCAAAAACTTTCACCAAAAACAAAATTACTATGCCTCTGTTACAAATGATTTTTACACTGCTGTGTAAAATCTACATTCACATTTACTGTTGTAAAAGACTTTTTAAATTTACTCATTTACCACTGTAAAATGAAATTCTTACATATGCTGTAAAAATTTCTTACATAAGTTTATTGTTGTAAAATAAAAAAATACATTGCCTTCCCATTCCTTTCAAAAAAACAATACATGCACCTGTAAGAAGGAATCCAAAAATTTCATTCATTGTCGGGGTCTTTTTCATTTTTACACTGTGTTTTTCCCTAATGATAGGTTGACTTACCCATACCTATCTTTAAATTCAGGCCCATACATGCCGTATGAAAACATAAAGTTTTTACCTAAGTCAATGACACATTCATTAAATACATTAAATAGAACGTGCGGTAAAAGTAAAATTAACTTTCTGGCAGGTTGTTGAAGATGATTGTCCGTTGACCTGATCGGACGCAATTCGCACACCAACCTCTCACAAAACAATCTAACTTTAGCTTTCGGGGAGTGGGTGGTTTTGTGTCCATACCCTAGACGCGTGGCAGCTAGTCGGGGTGTTCGGAGCCCCTCTGACAAAAACAACTTTTTACGAAAAGTAGTGCAAAATAATTTGTCCTTTTCTGAAGTGGTTTTGTGAAGTGGTTTTCCAGAGTTAATGCCTGCAGTTGGAAATTAATATTTCAACACTCCCCTTTAATTTCAACTGCTGGGCATTCAGTCATACCCAAACATTTTCTCAAAAAACTCAAAGCTTTTCTGGTCCAGTGGCTTTGTCAAAATGTCTGCAATCTTTTCTTGAGTCCTGCAATGTTCTAAGGCAATTTCTCCATTGCTCACCAATTCCCTGATGTAATGAAATCTTGTGTCAATGTCTTTCGTTCTCTTATGAAACACTGAATTCTTTGATAATGCAATAGCTGAGCTATTGTCACAAAAAATCACTGTTGTTTCTGCCTCCTCTTGGCCTAAGCTCCTCAACATCCTTCTCATCCAAACTGCTTGACACGCTGCTGCTGTAGCTGCCACATATTCAGCCTCTGCTATAGACAATGCTACAATGGACTGCTTCTTATAAGCCCATGAAATGGATCCTGAACCCATGTGAAAAACATAACCAGAAGTGCTTTTTCGATCATCTACACTTCCAGCCCAATCACTATCAGTGTATCCAACTAAATCTGAATGTTCTGAGACATTATATAAAATGCCAAACATTTTAGTACCTTTGACATACCTCAAAATCCTTTTGCAGCCTGCCAATGTGCCTCCTTTGGCCTCTCCATGAACCTCGAAATCAAACTAACAACAAACATAATGTAAGGCCTAGTCGCAGTTAAATACATAAGGCTGCCAACAATACTCTTGTACAAACTAGGATCAAAATCCTTGCTGCTGTCCTCACTGCTGAGTTTTAATCCCATTACTGTGGGAGTGATCGCTGCCTTGCACTCATGCATATTAAATCTGCCCAACACTTCATTTACATATCTTGCCTGAGAGATAAAAATTCCATTTTCATTTTGATCTACTTCTATGCCTAAGAAGTATCTCAGAAACCCATGTCAGTCATTTCAAATTCCTCTTTCATGACTATTTTGAAATTTTCAATGAAGTAGTCATCATTACCTATAAAAATCACATCATCAACATATAAGACAACAATTAAAAATTTACCATCTTTTTCTTTGATGTAGACGGTGGGTTCTCCCTCACACTTGTCAAATCCATTATCCAATAGATAGGAATCTATCCTGCTGTACCATGCTCTTGGCGCTTGCTTCAGCCCATAAAGAGCTTTCTTAATTTGCACACTTTGTGCTCTTCACCTTTCTTCTCATAGCCTAGAGGCTGTTCAACACAAACCTCTTCCATTAACACTCCATTCAAAAACGCTAACTTCACATCCATTTGGTAAACTTTCCACTTGTTTTGTGCTGCTATGGACAGCACTGCTCTCACGGTTTCCATTCTTGCAACCGATGCAAAAGTCTCCTCATAATCTCTCCCATATTGCTGCTTGTACCCTTTGACAACCAGCCTTGCCTTGTGTCTTTCTATCTTGCCTTCAGCATTGCATTTGGTCTTATAAACCCATTTGACTCCAATGACTTCTTTACCTTTTGGTAGCTCAACCAAATCCCATGTTTTGTTTCTCTCTATGGCATTCATCTCTTTATCCATAGCTTCTATCCATTTCTTATCTTTAATTGCATCTTCGAAATGAATAGGATCATCAACATGACAATAGAAGGCAAATAAGGAATTCATACCTCCATTTGCTGCCTCTTGCTCATAAATGTCACTTAAATTTCTGAACTTCTTGCCTCCTTCATTTGGTGTGCAAGTGCTTGAAGATGCACTTGAATTTCCTCCTTGTGGTGTGTTTGGAGAAGCACTTCCATTTATCCTCAAGGGTGTTCCTTGCTGTCCTTGTGTTGGCGCTACTGATTGGGGATGTATTTCAGCCATCTCCTCATCATCTTCATCATGAGACAAACAGTTTTTAACATTCACTGTTTTCTCTATGCTTCCATCCCAAGCTTCCTCCTCAATGAATTGAACATCTCTGCTAACAATGAACTTCTTGGTAGATGGGATGTACAACCTGTAAGCTTTGGATTCCTCACTGTATCCAATGAAAAGGAATTTGTCCCCTTTGCTGCCCAACTTCCTCCTTAGCTGATCTGGAATGTGTGCATAAGCTACACATCCAAAAACTTTCATGTGGGTCACTCCTTGCTTTCTCCCACTCCATGCTTCTTCTGGCACTTTATTCATCACTGCTTTTGTAGGACACCTGTTCAAAATATACGCTGCACAATTTACAGCTTCAGCCCAATAATCATTTGGCAAATGCTTTGCCTTCAACATGCTCCTCGCCATATCCATGATGGTCCTATTCTTCCTTTGAGCAACTCCATTTTGCTGTGGGGTTTACCTAGCTGTGAATTGCTTATGAATTCCATTTTCTCTACAAAACCGTAGGAATTCCTTGGAGATATACTCACCTCCTCTGTCAGTTCTCAAAACTTTGATATGCAGCCTGCTTTGATTCTCTACAAGTGCTTTGAAATTTCGAAATTTTTCAAACACTTCACTTTTGTTTTTGAGGAAATAAACCCAAGTCTTTCTTGTAAAATCATCAATGAAAGTTAGAAAATATTGGTTGCCTGCTAGTGATGGAGTTTGCATTGGTCCACATACATCTGAGTGGACAATCTCTAAGGGTGTCTTTGCCCGTATGCTTTTCCCTGATGGAAAACTTTCTCTGTGGTGTTTCCCCAATATGCAACCTTCACAAAGGCTGTCTGGTTTCTCTATCAATGGTAATCCTTTTACCATCCCTTTTCTGCTCAACAAATTAAGACCTCCAAAGTTGAGATGTCCAAATCTCAAGTGCCACAACCAATTTTCATCCTTTGGCACACTTTGGAAAGCCTCTTGGGTAACAGCTGCAATTACTTCTTTGTTTTTCAAATTTGCCCTTATTCTGAGAGGGAACATCCTGTTCCTTGTCATTTTCACTTCAGCAATACATCTTTTGTTAGGTGCTATATCCATGATGGTGCATACATCATTCTTAAAGAAAACATTGTACCCCTTATGGACAAGCTGTCCAACACTCAAGAGGTTACACCTCATTCCAAGGACATAGTAGACATCTGCTATGGTTTTCTTTTCAACCTTCTTTGTAACTATTTTGACTTCTCCTTTTCCCATAACAGAAATTTTGCTATCAGTCCCTAGTGTAACTTCTGATTTCACATTTTGATCTAAGGCAGAAAACAGGGCTATGTTTCCTATCATATGGTTGCTGCAACCTGAGTCTAAAAACCATGTGTCATCACTATTTGTTTCAGCCATGTTAAAAGCTAACAACACATTATTTTTGGCTGGTATTTTCTCTAGTGATATTTGCACTAGAACTATTACACATATCATGTTGTTTCTTCCTACATTCATTGGCATAATGCCCATATTTTTTGCAGTAATAACATTGGACATTGGATTTTCCATACCTTTGTCCTTGAGCATGATGTAGTCCTCTTTGTTGGTTGCTGCCTTGGCCTTGGTTCTGATTTGAATTGCTGCCTCTTCCTTGAGCATTTGCTGGGCTGTTCCTTCCACCTCTGTTTTGGCTTCTGCCTCTTCCTGTCTTATTTCATCTGCCTTGACCTCTTCCTCTTCCAAAGGACATCTGGGTCTTGAAGGCTTGCTCTAGAGATGAGTTTTCATTTCTACTCAACCTCTACTCATGTGTTATCAGTGATGCATGGAGTTCATCAACTAAAATGTTTGAGAGATCATTTGTCTCTTCTATGGTGGTGACAATCACTTCAAACTTTGAGGGTAAGACCCTCAATAGTTTCTCCACAATCCTCCTTTCTTCAATAACTTCTCCATTTGTCCTCATCTGTGTGACCAATCCAATCACATGAGTGAAGATTGAGTCAATGTTATCTGACTCCTTCATGCTCAGATTCTCAAAATCTCTCCTCAGCAATTGTAGTTTTGCTGTCTTCACTTTCTCCATGCCTTGATAGGATGTCTTGAGGGTTTGCCATGCTTCTTTGGATGTCTTAGCTGCTGCTATCCTTGGAAACACACTCTGTTCCACTGCTTGATACAAAAATACAAGGGCTTTTGAGTCCTTCTTCCTATTGCTCTTTAATAGATCTTTCTCTCTCTGAGTTAATCTATTAAACTCATTTTCATCTGTTGGTTCTTCAAAACCATCTTGAACTAATTCCCATAAATCTTGACAGGAAAATAGGGCTTTCATAGTAATTGCCCGGTAGTCATAGTTTTTCCCATTAAACTGTGGGAATTGAGGATTAAACATACCCATGCTGGTGCTGGTGCTGGTGCTGGCCATTCTAGCACTCTTTAACTATGTTTCTAGATCCTTGAATGTGTATTTAAAATACTGACTGTTTCTTCAGCAGTAACACAAAAAAAAACTTTGAGGAATACCTCGATTATTTTTGCTTGAGACTTCACTTTGCTGGAGAAGATTTACTGTTGCAACAAAACTCCTCCCTTCAGCTTCTTTGACACCTTCAAAGAGCCTAGATCTGCTCTGATACCACTGTTGGGGATTTTTCTCGTAAAATCCCAAAAACAAACAATTGACTGAATACAGAGGAATTCTCTGTTTTTCTCCTCAGGATCTTTTGCACAGGGAAGCAAATAAAATTTCTAAAGACAGAGATTTTTCACACCAATAAAACCTTTATATTCATTAATAAAAACTCTTATACATATTTCTTCCTCTTACTGTGAGGGATTCACCAAAAACTTTCACCAAAAACAAAATGATTCACCAAAAACTTTCACCAAAAACAAAATTACTTTGCCTCTGTTACAAATGATTTTTACACTGCTGTGTAAAATCTACATTCACATTTACTGTTGTAAAAGACCTTTTACATTTACTCATTTACCACTGTAAAATGAAATTCTTACATATGCTGTAAAAATTTCTTACATAAGTTTACTGCTGTAAAATAAAAAAATACATTGCCTTCCCATTCCTTTCAAAAAAACAATACATGCACCTGTAAGAAGGAATCCAAAAATTTCATTCACTGTCGGGGTCTTTTTCATTTTTACACTACCATGTTTTTCCCCTGTTCTTTAGCTGCTGCGAACCTACTTCTCCCGTGTGCAATAACCAAATACACCAAATACATATTCGAATGAAGACCAAAAAAAAAATATACCAAAACAAAAAAATATTTAATGATAGGTTGACTTACCCATACCTATCTTTAAATTCATGCCCATACATGTCGTATGAAAACATAAAGTTTTTACCTAAGTCAATGACACATTCATTAAATACATTAAATAGAACGTGCGGTAAAAGTAAAATTAACTTTCTGGCAGGTTGTTGAAGATGATTGTCCGTTGACCTGATCGAACACAATTCGCAAACCAACCTCTCACAAAACAATCGAACTCTAGCTTCCGGGGAGTGGGTGGTTTTGTGTCCGTACACTAGACGCGTGGCAGCTAGTCGAGGTGTTCGGAGCCGCTCTGACAAAAACAACTTTTTACCAAAACCGATGCAAAATAATTTGTCGTTTTCTGAAGTGGTTTTGTGAAGTGGTTTTCCAGAGTTAATGCGGGTAGTTGGAAATTAATATTTCAACATTGGGCAGTGCTTTCTCCCTGTTTGTTTTGAGAGTTGTTTCTTTCTTGCCCGATTTCTTGTGATTCAGAGCTTTCTCTAGAGTATTCTTCTTTGATGACATTGTAGTGTTCTTTTTGTGCTCCTTCCCACCATGTAGATCTGTGATGGTTTTTTCTAGCAGAATTTTTTTGGAAGGCTTTTGGGCAATTTTTGGCTAGATGGCCTGTCTCAAAGCAAAATCCACATCTTAAGAGGACACTTTCATACTTTCATACTTGAGTTTCTGGTTCCACACATAGTCTTTACTTGTTAATTTTATTTCAGTTGGGAATCCAATACTGAAGTCCATTTCCACACAGATGCGTGCATAGGTGGTTCTGCATATTCCTCTATTTCTAGGCACCTGCAGTAAAATTTCTCAATTGCATTTCCAATGGCTTTTAGCGAGGAAAGATTCCAGAGATGCAAGGGTAGGCTTGGCAATCTCACCCAAACTAGTGCTGAGGTTATGACGACTTTTGTAGAGGGATCAAATGATGGGTTCCATGGCTTCATGAGTAGAGGGATCGAATGATGGGTTCCATGGCTTCATGAATAGCCGTGATTTTTCCCAAAACCAAGGGCCGAAATCTAGAATACATTGGATACTTTGAGGATTTTCAAAATCTACTATAAAAAACAATTTCAAAGATTAACCAAGCATATTTATAACTGAATAAAATCTTCCAAAACACTGTGAAGAGACCTTTTTAATTTTTGTAGACTTATTTGTAGAAAAGGTTTTCCATTACACTTCATCTCTTTTAATTAATGGGAATCAAGTTAAGTGGTAATTATTATAAAATTTTATAATTATTTGGTTTTTGAGGGTTTTATATTTTTATGAAATGTAAACTCAAATTTTGTGAAAATAGGCAAAGTATAGAATATAATTTTCTAAAATATTTAATACTTTAAATTAATAATAATAATATTATTATATAAACTATTTTTAAGGAAACTAAAGATATAAGTGTTTATATTAATTGCTAAGTGTTTTATATAAAAAGAAAAAAAAAATTATAAATTGCTTTTTATATAAAAATAAATATCATTGACTATTTGTTATAGTTAGAGGCGTTCTATAGTTATATAGTCCAGTATGGAGTGCATCTCACATAAATATGTAAACATAAACATAAATGTAAACATTTAACATTTTTAATTTTAAAAATCAATATAAATAGAGAGGTTTATGAACACTCAAAATATAAGTGTGGTAAATAAATAAAAATATAGATTAAGTGGAGGTATGGTAAATAAATAAAACATTTTTTTATACTTACATCAAAAGTATGGTAAATAAAAAAGAATATAAAGAAACTAAAAGTTTTATTTAGGTGAAGGCTATAGGACAAATACTATTTTAATGCCATGGGCCAAATTATTTTTAATACCATGCAAAAAAATATTATTAATCCTAATATTAATATTAAAAAAAATAAAGATGGCACATGGTATTGACCCATGGTATTGAGAATCAATTATATTGACCCACCATAGGCCAAATACCAAGGGCCAAATTATTATTAATACCATGCAAAAAAAAAGCATTATTAACCCTAATGTTAATATTAATAAAAATGAAGATGGCACATGGTATTCACCCATGGTATTGAGAATCAATGTATTGACCAATGGTATTAACCTATTTAAATGGGGAATTAAACCATCATAGATTCATCTTTACTCTCGATCTACTAGGCCTCGAGAGGGACCAAATAATCTGATATGCAAACTAGTATAGTGTGAAAAAATATTTAATCCCCCTCATCACTTGCTAGATCAGAAGTAAAAATACATCTATACTCATTATTTCTATTTCATATTTCTTTGATAGTCTTGAAAAGCCCTTATGTTTAATATAATATACATAAATATTGTTTATTACATTTGTTTTTTATTTTTCTCTTCTAGGAATTACAATAAAAAAATATTTTCTTTTATGTACCTCTGGGACTTTAGATTTCATATTTCTTTTTTATATTCCTGGGAAGCTCTTCAGTTTAGGATAGTGTAGACAAATGCCATCCATTACAATTGATTTCTTTATCATTCTTTGTTTATTGTAGGATTTTGTATTTCGGGGAATATTTTGCAGTTTGCATTTAAATAGTTTTCTTATTGTTGCAAAGTGGTGATATCTGTTGGTTGTTAATACGTAATTTACAGAATATTGCGAAATAAATCTGGGTTGGTGACTTCTGTTGGTTGTTAATACTTAATTTACAGAATATTGCGAAAGAAATCTGGGTTTTATTGTTTAAAAGTTGATAACGAGCTGAGGAAAATATCGAAACAATACACGGGAAGGACACAAACTCGAAAAAAATACTTTGTATTGCTAATAGAAAAGCGTTAGTAATTTGCAATATAACGTTAAGAGTATCACGCTATTGACGGTTTCACTGTGATGAAAAATAAACATTTTCTTTTACATAAGCCCGGCTGACACATTATTTCAATTTTTTACTTTTATTTTTTTTACACGATTTCGAAAAACAGGTTGGGTTTGAGAATTAAGAGTGTTTCATAGATGTTTATTTTTATTTCAATGGCAAATGGTAAAATATTTTAAAAATTTATTTTTTTTATTATATAATAATTCAATTTAATGGAAGATCTCAGAATATGATAGGAGTTAGAATGTAGATGCTTAAAATATTTTTCAAATTCAAATTTGCTTTTAAATTTTAAGTGTATATTTCAAAATATTTTATAAATATAATAATAAATTAAAAAAATAAATAAATTCAGGTATATATACCAGTTAAATCAAATTAAATCTAGAAATAATCTTAAATGTCAAATCAAATTAAATCTCGAAATAATTTTAAATAAAGACAAATGTTCGAATTTGAATAAATTAAATTAAAATCAATTTCTAAAAGGAATTTTTTTCCTTCAGTAAGGAAAAAAAGCAGTATATCTATTAATGTAGGAATATTTACATACTGAAAAAGTGATATGCTTTGACAGCAACATGGTATAATAAGGCAGTGTAAAAACAAAGCACACTGAGATAATAGATACATTGCAAGGTAAGTCACAATATGTATACTAAAAGATATGTATGAGTATGAGAAACTCATCAAAGTTACGAGGCTAACTTCCAGGTTCATATGGATATAAAACAAAGCCAACTAGTTGGGATAGAGCCAAAAGATGGTAAAGAGATCATACCTTCCGCAAATAGGTAGAAATTGTTTGGCAAAAAGAAAAATACCTGATAGATATTTTTCAAATACCTATTGGATCAAGTACCCAACGAAGAGAAATCTTCTATCTAGAATGTTGCTAAGCCCATTTGTATCTCCATTTTCCATATGCCAAGCTCGCTCGCTAATCCCATCTTTGACAAAATATCAGCGTTCTAGTTCTAGAGTCTGTCGACATGTTTAATATTGTAGTCCTTTTTCCTGTACCATAATGCATCTATCCTGTTCATCCATCGTGTTAATATGGGAACTTTTCGACTGATTTCCTTTTGACATGATCAATGATGATCTTTTAATCCCCGAAGGTGTAAAGGTTCTGAATGTTAAAAAATGTGCCCGGATGAAGAATACCAACCAAATCCATTGCTTCAGCTTTATTGTTCATACCCTTTCCTTCATTCCAAAATATGGAGATTTTCTGCTCTTCATTCATTTCAATTAGAACCCCACAGGCACATGTACCTTGCTGAGAAGCCCCATCAAAAAAGGCCTGTGGGAAGCCCATCTGTAAAACTCCATTGTTCCTTGAAATTTTGTTTTTTTTTTATGATCAGTCATCTTTGTTGGGAGAGATGAATGAGTAGAAATAATCTTGTCTAGCACATGCTTCTTATTTTCCTTCCCATCTTCAAAAACTAAACTATTTATCCACTTCCACACAGACCATAGAACAAGTTGCAGGATAGATCTAAGCCTTTTTTCCTGAGAGCTCCACCATATCAAAACTTTTTGCATAGTAGAATGTGTCACCAACTTGATCCGAAAATAATGATCTAGGTCCATCCATAATTGTATTGTGAAGGAGCAATTTAGGAATAAATATGTTAGTTTCTTCCTCCTTTCTGCACAGTGAGCAAATACCTGGACCAGCCTAGTTCATCTTTTGAAGATTTTGCTAGGTAAGATTTTTATTATGAAACACAAGCTAGGAAAAGCGTATCATTTTCTCGGGAACTCCAGTTTTCCACATTGGTAGCGAAAAAATCATATTATTAGGAAAGGGGATATCTTTAACCAATTTAGGGTAAATGTCTTTTACTTGTACTTCTATCACCTTCCCTTTCACCCTCCAGAAAAGGGAATCATTTCCCTCCGAACAACATATTCGAGAAAGTTTCATATGCATCAATATGCTATTCCATTGGTGAATTAATTCACCTCTTAAACCCAAGACTGCAGGCTCCTTCCAAATAGGAATAACCCCCTGCCATCATGCTATAATCTGATTCGAAGTGAAAAAGCCCCTTCTGTGTAGGGCCTTTATGATCTTTTGAGGAATGATGAGATTTCCCTCAGTGCCCATTATATGATCAAAACCAATATAAACATTTCTTCTGTTTCGGAAGTTCCAAGAGAGATTTTGTAGGAAGATAGACTCTATTTTCCTGAAACTTAGCCAAATAGCAAACCCATGTCAGTGACCTATAGTTCCTTTTTTATACCAATATATTAATTCCTTGTTCCCCATGTATTTCTTCCTTAATGAAGTGCTCCAAAGGTTGTCCCCACTAATGCCTCTCCATAGTGTTTTACATAGAAGAGCTTTACCAAAAGTTCTAATATCCAAAATACCCCAACCCCCCAGCCCCTTCGGAAGTGTAATGTTTCTGAGACTAGTCAGATGATATTTTCTTTTCTCCCTATAGACCCCCATATAAAGTTTTCCATGAGCCTGTTGAGCATAGAGATGATCCCTGAGGGGATAAAGAATATATGGCCCCAATATACTATCATCTGGACTAGCACCGATTGTGCCAAAACCACCCTGCGAGCCAAAGAGAGACACTTGAATTCCCACCAATCAATTCTTTTATGGAAATGGTCCAAAATCCACATCCAATTAGATTTCTTATAATGCACAGGTTTTAGTTAAAAGCCCAGATATTAACCCCATCCTTGATAGGATTCACCTTAATATTAAACAAGTCCTCCAGATATTGCTTTGAGACCGTATCCCCTTCATCACAAGAAAAATAGGTCTTCCCTTCATTGATTAGGATACCCGGTGCTCTTTGGAAATTTTTTAGTATGTTATGAATGCTTGCCCATGTAAGCCTACAACGTTTTGCAAAAATCATGATATCATCAACAAATAAATTGTGGGAGATATGGATACCCCTACAGATCATCGAAGGCTTACATTGCTTAACCTTTATAGCCCTTCTAATATGCAAACTCAAAGATTCCATAGCAAGAATGAAGAGGAGAGGAGAAAGGGAACATCCTTGACTAAGACCCCTCCCTGCCAAGAAAAATTTTGTTGGAATATAATTTATAATGACAATAAAGTTAACCTATTCCACGCAGGCCATAATCCAGCTCACACACTCATATGATAGTCCTATTTTACATAGCATGCATCTGAGAAAACCCCAATCGAGACTATCATAAGATTTTTCTAGATCTAGTTAAAGAATAGCAGCCTCCAGCTTTCTAGTATGAAGTGTGTGTAAGATTTCCTGCGTGTTAGTCAATGCCTATATTATGTTGTTGTTGTGGAGAAAACCATGTTGTTCCCGAGAAATGAATCCTCTTACAAGAATTTTGAGAATGTTTTCTCTATCATTGCATGAGAGATTATTGTGCCATTTATCTTATGTTCCTATGAATAAACAGGTCAAGCTTCAAATGAAATTAATAATATCAATATTTTTTGTTCATTTGTTTAATATAGTGTATCATTACATTACCTCAACCAAGAGAACATAATCATAAGAGATAGAATCTACTTACTACTTTTCCATTCTTAATAAAACAAAATATATTAAATATTTAGCTATAACAATGATTTTAAGTTCCTAGTTGAAAATAATGCCTTTCTAGGAATTAAATAATAAGCCCAAAGTTGGTCACTTATCTATTTATGATTGTTTTAGAGTTCTATAAATACATTTTTTTTTTGGAAGCTCTCACCACCTAGCCATGGACTTGTAAATTACATCTAGCATCCCCCTCCGAGTACTTCCTAATCCTGACAGTTACTAGGCATACACAATCTGGTATCTTGGGCTTTAGGACTATTGTCCAGCCTCAAGTCACATACCAATTTGACTGTTAGCCATAGTTTTGTTTCCCACTGGTTACTTATGCCCATCTCAAGGAAAGATCTAAGAAGCCTCTCTTGCCTTTAGTGTGTCTCCCTTTCCCCATTATTTCCCCTCTTTTGGGGAGGAAAGATGGCAACTGTTTCTAAATGTCCAAGGAGTTATGTAACTATTTTCATTTAGTTTTCTTAACAAACTATTTAAATTCTTTAAATAAAAATATCATAATGTTCTGGCTTTTCTAGCCTTAATTCTTTAACAAACTGTGCTAAGAAAAATAAATTCTTTTGAAGTATTACGCAAAACTTGGTAAGAAAAATAAATGTTTGTGCAACAAAGGGTGTTACAAATTGCCCCCCTTATGAGGAACAACGTCTCTGGTGTTCTTTTAAGAAAATAATGTCGGACAGGCTTTCTGCATGATCTCATCTTCTTCCCAAGTAGCCTCTTCTGGGTCAAAGTTCTTCCATTGCAATTTAACTTAGGTGATGTCTCGCTTCCGCAAGGTGGCTTCTCTCTGATCGAGAATACGAAGAGGTTCTGCCAAAAACTCTCCCTCTAGTTTGACCTACAAAATTTACAATTTGTTGTTAGAATTGTACCAAAACAACAATTTAATGTCACATATTCAATTTTTTTATTACTTGTATATTTTCCTAGTTAATTATGATGAGGGTTGTATACATATTTTTTAGCAAAGAGATATGCAAGACATTGTGGACTCAGATTTGGCTGGGGAGTGTTAATTTGTACGCCACTGGTCCACTTCATTCCAGTATTTGGAATGTTCCATAGTACCGGGTTGCCATCTTGGCGCAACCCTTCCACTGTCAAGTGATTTTCTGGTGTTTAACTTTAAAATACACATGATCCCCCAACTAAAATTCTTTACAAGTCCTTTTTTTATCTGCATAAATCTTTTTCCTATCCTGAGCAACTTTTAATTCCTAGCGGACCTTTTTCACTGTGGCCTCCATTTCAGCTAACATATCAGGACCCAATGCTAACTTATTAATTGGGTTATTCTAATCTGTGGGTACCTGAAACTTTCTTCCATACAATACCTCAAAAGGGCTCATGCCCAATGATTCGTGATGGCCATTATTATAGGCAAACTCTACTAGATGGAGGTAGTCCTTCCACTTGTGCAATTCTTGCATTACGAGCATCCTCAACATGTCTTCCAAGACTCGATTCACTCGTTCTGTCTGGCCATCCATCTATGGATGGTAGAAAGTACTGAATTGAATGTGAGTACCTAACCCAGCAAATATGGTTTTCCAAAATGTGGATGTAAATTTTACATCTCTGTTGGAGATTACTACCTTGGGTATCCTGTGTAATCAAAAAATTTCCCTCATGAGTATATGTGTGACTTCTACAGTCTTGTAAGTGGATTTCATAAGTATGAAATGGGTGTTTTTTCTTAGCTTATCCACTACCACCATAATTGAGGCATGTTTCTTCTTAGTGTGAGGTAGTCTTGTGATGAAATCTAGAATGATCGTCTCCCATTTCCACTCGGTAATGGGTAATGGTTGTAATAGACCAGCGCCATGTTGATGCTCTGCTTTCATCAACCGACACTCTAAACACTTTGATAGGTATTCTGCAACATCTTTCCTTAAACTTGGCCAGAAATAATTTTTCCTGATGGCTAACAAAAGTTTCTGGTATCCTAGGTGAGTGTCATAAGGCTTCTTGTAAAATTCATCCAATAACAATTGTTTGACAGAATTTTTATTGGAACATAAATCCATTTCTGAATGTTAACAACTAGTCAGAGTTTATAATATAATCAAACTTTTTCCCACTCTTTCGATCCCCTGATGCTTGCTGCCGAAGGAATGCGTATTCTGGGTCTTTGAGGGATGCTTCCCTCATGATTTTAGAAAGGTTAGATTGTATTTGACTGAATTTTATTTCATAGACACAGTGCATTTTCTTGCTCAATGTGTCAACCACTCGATTCTCTTTTCCTTTAATGTGCTTCATTTCGAAGTCAAATTTGCTCAAGAATGCAGTCCACTTGGTGTGCCAAGCATTTAAACTAGACTCGTTAAGGAATTTTGTTAAGCTGCTATGATCAATTAATAACAAAAAAAAAATTCCTAGGAGGTAGTGCCACCAAATTTTAAGTGTGTGCACTACTGCAGTTAACTCCAAATCATATGTAGAGTATCATTGCTCATATTCCGCCATTTTACGCGACTCATAGGCTATGTCTTTCCTTTCTTGTGTTAACACCCTAACAACACCCTCCTTACTTGCATTTGTGCATACCACAAATGATTTTTCCAAATCTGCTACCTTGAGCATCGGTGCAGTGGTAAGAAATTGCTTTAAATGCTCAAAAATTCACTGACAATCCACTGTCCAATGAAAAGAACACCCCTTTTTCTGTATCGAGGTCATAGGAAAAGCTATTTTTGAAAAGCCTTTAATGAATTGACGGTAAAAACCTACCAAGCCCAAAAAGGATCTAATGTCAACAATATTTTTCGGAGTTGTCCATTCCATTATAGTTTTGAACTTTTATGAATCTATCGTTATTCCCTCAGTTGATATAACATGGCCTAAATACTAAATCTGGTCTTTGTAAAAATCACACTTGCTATACTTAGCGTACAACTGATTGTCTCGCAAAATCTACAAGATTATTCTCAAGTGCTTCTCATGCTCCTCTTGATTTTTTCAATAAATTAACATATCATTAATAGAAATCAGTACAAATTCATCTAGAAAAGGATGAAAATGTTGTGCATCAGGAACATGAAAGTGGTTGGAACATTAGTAAGGCCGAAAGGTAGTACCACGAACTCGTAATTACCCTAATGAGTTCAGAATGTGTTTTTGCAAATTTCTTCATCCTTTATTTTGATCTAGTAGTAACCAGACCTTAGATTAATTTTTGAGAATATGCTAGCTCCTTGCACTTGATCAAATAAATTGTCAATATAAGGTAAAGGGTACTTATTTTTTATGGTCAATTTATTTAGATGACGATAGTCGATGCATAGCCTTAAGGGCCCGAGATTCTTTCAACAAACAAGACAGGGGCTCCCCAAGGCGATACGATAGGGTGAATGTATCCTTTACCTAAAAGTTCTTGAAGCTACATTATGAGTTTTGTTAAGTTCGGAATTCTCATGCGGTGGGAAGCTTTCAAAACAGGAGGTGCTCCAGGTATTCTGGTAAAATCAATATCCCATCTAGGTGGCCATCCAGGAATGGATTTAGGAAACACATCCACAAAATCCTAAATTACAGGAATATTCTCCAATGAAGTCATCTTATTTTTGTCATTAGAGTATCCTACTTGGACAACATAAATCTGGCAGCCCTTTCTAATGCATATTCTTAGCTGGTTAACAATAATAGGATGTAATTTAATGTTTTTCTTGATTTCTTGAATTTCCTTTCTTTGCCCCAACTCTGTGACGTAGCTTACATATTTCACTTTAAAATCCACCAGGCACCAACACCCTTCCAACCAATCCATCCTTATTAGTACATCATATGAACTTAAGGGGACTATATTCAGATCAACATGGATGGACTGTCCTGAAATTGTTATAGGGAAGCTTTCTATTTTCGCATATACATTTCTCTTAGTTCCGGTGGCTATCTGAACTAGCCAAGATTTCTTAAATTTGCAGCTTTGAAAATGACATTTCTCTACCACTTTGGGACTAATGTAACTTAGGCTAGCACCCAGATCAAATAAAACAGAAACAGATTGATCGGTAATCATACCTTTGCACTCAATCATGGTGGGCCGGTATTCTGCTTAATGATTATCCAAAGTGACATTAATTTTGGGGATACTTCTTGTTATATCTCCAACAGTGAAGGATTCCTGCATATTTGAGCGTTTCTTCGTTCGAGATTTGTGCAGGCAGTTCTTGTAATAATGAGATTCCCCACATCCCCAACATTGCAGATGTTGTTTTGGTGATTGATCAGTCGCATGTTTACTATTTACCTCTATCTGTCTATTTTTGGTGTATGTTGGGACCTTGGGCGGGTTCGTGGTAAATTTCCCAAAAGTTCTTTACTGATTGCTCCTCCCATTTACGACTTTATATTGTCTGTTTTAGGGTGAATTCCTCATTATCCTGCCTGAAGCTCCTTTGATCACCTCACTTTTCTGTTTCATTTGTTGATAGAAAATACAGAGTTTTCGCACTGCATCATCCATTATTCTAGGGTAGTTAAATTCTAACTTTTCCTTCATACAATTGGGTAGACTGCTAATAAACCACTAAATTTTGGCTTTTTCCTCCTGTATGTATGAGACATATCATAACGGGGAGGTGAATCTCTTCACATATTCATCCATGGTCAAGGTCCCCAACCTTGGCTCATGGAACACCTTTTCTCTTTCATCATAGTAACATTCATTCAAATATTTTTCCTTAAAATCTTTCTGGAATATTTGCCACGTCACTTGTTTTTCATCAATTTTTCTCATAGTTTTAATTTCTTCCCAGCAGAGGGTGGCATTTCCCGTTAATTGGTAAAGTGTGAATCTTGTTGTAAGTTTATGAGTATATTCATAAATATGAAAATATTTACCCGTGTCAATCAGCCATGCTTCAGCTGCCTCTTCAGATTCTCCTTCGAAAAGTGATAGTTTTAACTTTTTGAACTCACCTTGTATTTCCATGTTCTGTCTTTTTGTCTTTCTTTGGTCAGAAAAATTATCTGAATGCCCCACTTCATCCTCCTTATGTCCCTCTATTGATTCTGCATTTTCCTCACCATGGTGCATTCTTGGGTGCTCTCTCTATCCTCCATACTGGGGTCTGGTCCTTGTCGATTTTGTCGATCAAATAGGCTTTTGAGAATGTTTTCCTGCTCTTGCTTCAGTCATTCGTTATCTGTCCTAAAATTCATCATTTTTGTATGTAACTGTTGCACAATTTCAAGCAGGGAAGCGTTGGCTTTCCAATATTCTTCTCCTAGCTGTATCCATATATATGGATTGGCCTCAACGTGAGGCACTTCTGACTGGTTAGATAATATGGGGCTCCTCTGCATTTCTATTCTTTAGTGCTAACTTCTACCTTTGTGTTCACATTCACCAAACTCAGTTGTTTATTGCATAGATATAAGTATTTTGTAACTTAATTAAAGTTGTATTTATCTATCCCAAAAGTCTTACTGTGCGAGCCTGGGTTCTGATACCATTTGTAAAACTCATCGATATACTATATAAAGTTTTTTTTTAATTGAACTATTACTTAGGTATTACCCAATATTATCCTAATATCTTTGCATGTATTTAACCATAATGTCCCATGCATATAACTAAAAAGATTAGCTTTCTTGGAAAGGGGTATTAAATTGCTAATGTATAGTTGTCCGACAAATCTTCATGAGCCAATGCCTCTACCCCCCGAGGCACTTTCTCAAAAACCGTCACAATTACACCACCCGGATAGTACACTGTAAGTGTGGTGTTGCCACCTAAAGTTCCACTTTAATGTTGATAGCCCGACCCGCTGCCAAAATGATAGGGCATTAACGGTGAAGAGCTTTCCACCGTAAGATATATGGTGGATTGATCTGACGACTCTAACACTTCTCGCTAACCCTAAGCTTCTCCTCTATCTGTCTAACTCACTTATTTCACATTTGGGTGTGAAATTTACCATGCATTATGGCTTTGCAACTCTGTTCAAAGTTGGTAGAGAATACTATGGTGGTTCTAGGAATCTCTCTAGGGTTGATAGGGGCACCACGACGACACCAGACCTCCATGTTTCATTATCCTCTAGAGAGCACTCAAGTAAGATTGCAAGTGTTTTCCACCATACTTTTTACTCAGTTTAATTTCCTCACTTAGAGCAAATACTACTTAGGGTTACTTATGTTGCAGGTGTGCACTTCGAGTGCTATCTCGTTCCACTAGCCGAACTACAAAGTACGAGGAAGGTCTTTCCTTCGAGGTGAGGGCTTCAGGTTTGCACTGCGAATTCCTCTATTTCTTTTTTTCTTTTCCTGTATAGAGGGTTAACAATCACATGGTGGCTACAACCCTTCAGCTCTCCCTCCCCAAGAGCGGCTCTTTCTCAGGTAAGAAGGAAACTTGAAATGTTTTTGGTCTTATATCTTGTTTAAAAATTGTTCATGAATTCCAAGGGTTAATCCTTTGGTTTTCCCTTGTAGGTAAACCCTTTGTCCAACATCTTTCTCGAAGCGTAGCTGTGTAAGGTACCCTAACAGAATACTCATTTTTGTGTCTTCGGGTTTGTCTGCCATGAAATCCTTTGAGGACATTGAAAAAAGGAAATTTACTTCATTTGTTTTGTCTATTGTTGAAAGTAGTTAAGGGTTTTGATAATTTAGTGGATGAGAGGGTTTGGTGGCTTTACGTCCAAATCGGCCATACTATCATTGCATAAATATTTTTTAGCTTTCATTAAGAGGGTTGGCTCGATGCACAACTTGGCTATTTCCTTTTCTGGTTGTTTATGGGTGCTCAACCCGGCTGCGCAATATCCTCACTATGTATTTTTATTTATGACTCGAACGGCTTATAAATTGTAATATTGTACTTGGGATATTGTTTCTCTGTTTACTTCAAGTTTATTTTTTCAATGGTTTCATTTAAACTCTGCAGATACGAGGTCGGTTGGCTTTCGGTCCATCCTTCTAGATTGGACGTAGATCCGAAATGGGCCTTAACCGCTCTATCATGATTATATATGTATTCAATATTTTGATTGATGATTAAATGCAAGAAAAGTCCAATAGCTTTGGACTGATTGTTGTCCTTCATATGTTGAATAGATTCCAATGTTGTTTAGTTGTAGCAATAAGGTTCCATCAACTTTACGCGTTTCATTAATATGACTTATGGTTCTATTCTCAGATAGTTGTTGTTTCTTATTATTATTACACTTATTTCTATTGCTATAATCTTGGATTTGCTAGGAGAAGGAATTATCATATAGGAATTTTGAGATTGTTTTCCATGTCATTGCTTGGGATAGTATTGTGCCATTTGTCTTATGTTCCTATGAAGAAACAGATCAATCTTAGAATGAAATTAACAGTATCGATATTTTTCGGTCACTTGTTTAATAGATTGTATGATTATGTTACCTCAACTAAGAGAACATAATCCTAAAAGATAGAATCTACTTACTACTTTTCCATTCTTAATACAACAAAATATACTTAAATATTTATGTATAACAATGATTTTTTGTTCCAGGTTGAAAATGATGCATTTTTAGGAATTAAATAATAATACCAGAGTTGGTCACTTATCTCTTTATGATAATTTTAGAGTTGTATAAATACTTCTTTTTTTTGGAAGGTCTCACCACCCAGCCATGGAGTTGGCAATTACGTCCAACGTCCCCTTCTAAACACTTCCTACTCCTGACAGTTACTAGGCGTACACAATCTAATATCTTGGGCTTCAGGACTATTATCCAACCTCAAGTTGCATATCAGGTCGAATGTTAGCCATAGTTTTGTTTCCCACAGGTGACTTGTGCCCAACTCAAGGAAAGATCTGAGTAGCCACTCCTGCCTTCAGTGTGTCTCCCTTTCCCCATTTTTGTCCCTCTTTTGGGGAGGAAAGATTGCAACTGTTTCTAAATGTCCAAGGAGTTATGTCACTGCTTTCATTCAACTTTCTTAATAAATTGTTTTAAGCAAAATAAAAGTTTTTCTAATACTTCGTAAAACGTGGTAAGGAAAATAAATGTTTGTGCAATAGAGAGTGTTACACAATATTTCATTACATGCATGAAAATAGAACTATTGTGTTAGTTATTTTAAAGAGAAACATGGATCTGTGTGCAGAAAAGAATAAGTATTATGTTAGATCCTACGAAGTAAAACAAGTAATTAATTGCAACAAATGCATTAGATTTCCTTTGTAAACTGCATATATTCGCAAACAAGAAATAATGACTAAAACATAAGTTGTATTTTAGAGCAATGCATGTCTTCTGCATGCAATAGATTTTGTCAATAGCTCTATCTTGGGAAATATGATTTTTGAAAAGGGACATGCATTTGTGTTCACGATAATGATGTCTATCATGTTAGATTTCCCTTAGAAGTGGGCATGTATTTTAATTTATTATAATAATATTTATTATTTTGGAAAGATTACTTAGTTACATGCACAAAGAAGAAGCTAAAGGGCTAGCTCTCTTTGAATAAGTTTTTATCTAATTACATGCATGAAAAACAAAGATAAGTTGCTATTATCTTTTAAATGAAATGAATGGCTACAAAGGTTTTCTTTGGATATGAATGTGTGTTGGTACAAGAATGATCATAGTAATGTGGTAATTATATTGACATTATTGATAATTATTTGCTTACACTTAATGCATGAGTAGTGTTGTTAAAGGAAGCATGTTGCAATATTTTGCTTACATTTTATGAATGTGTATGAATAGATGGTAGAGCATGATCTAGTATAGATTTATGAATTGGTTGATTAATACTTTATGTAATCATCATATCAACGTATGTTTACGAAAACAATGGTAGGAAAGGTTATGGTTAAGATGGTGGCAAGTAAATAATTAATGGTCTATATAGATGAGAACGCGCTACAGGATGGTCCACTGAAGGGACAACGAGACCACAAATATATTAATATTGGATATTTGTGGGTAAAGGATGTTATGATGATTGTAATAGCTTATAACAAGTTATGTTGTTTTTGAGATGATATTATCTGTAATATTTTATAACAAAGGTCAAGGGATGAACTCCCTTATAACCACTGAGTGATGGGTGAACACCCTCACAAGCATTTAATATAAAACTAAACGTTTACTGAAATTAAACGTTTGCTAGTTTTCACTATATAGGGTTCCAGGGTATATCAGTGTTCAGTGATTTGATTGTTTATTATGTCTTTTTTATGATGTTGATTCCTTGCATAATCAGATGTTGTTAATGTCAACTATGTGGTAAATTAATGTGATTAAAGGAATAATCAAATGGATGTATGGTTACATCATACATTTTATGTTATATACTATAAGCATGATTTTTAATGGTTATGCAACTTATTATTCCTCTATTCAAAGTTACTCTATGTAATGATGAGGATTCTATCTAATGGTTAATGAAGAATCTAGATTAGTAATTTAGATCATGATTTAGAATTGTTATACAACTTATTATTCCTCTATTGAAAATTACTCTGTGATGATGAGGATTGTGTGGACAATGTGTTACAAAAAAAAAATTAAAGAGTGATATTTTTTTTCAAATAATAATATATTAAAAAAAAAAAAAAAAAAGTAAATAAGTAAAACAATAATTATTTCAACAATATATGTTATAATAAAAATTATTTTGATTTATTTATTTTATTAAAATTTCAATAAAAAGATTAATTAATGTCAAACCAGGTAGTAACCCCTCAACCAAAAATTGATTTGTGTTTATTCCTTCAGGTAGGTCTTCATTATATACATGAGTGAGAGACTCTTCACTTCATCTTCTAATAACTTTTCATACTACTTATTTATCTATTTACATTATATTCACCCAATCATGATGATTAGGTGTCAACATCCCCCCCCACTTAATATGAAGGGATGTTGGTGAGTCCAAGCATCATTCTGAATCGTTCAAGCTTTTCTCTTCCAAGCGCTTTGGTGAAGATGTCTGCAAGTTGCTCATTAGTGGAACAATGATAGAGATGGATTGTTTTGGCCTCAACATGATGTCGAATCAGATGATATTTAGTATTGATGTGCTTTGCTCGATCATGGAACTTTGGGTTCTTGGCCAACTTTATTGCAGAGGTATTGTCAATCATGAGTGGAGTTGATTGTACTTGTTTTACCTGCAAATCTTCAAGAATTTTCCTGAGCCACACAATTTCTTTGTTGCTTCAGCTGCTGCCACGTATTCTGCTTCTGTTGTGGAATCTGCTGGAACTGATTGTTTGCGTGATCTCCAAGAGACAGCTCCTGATCCAAGACTCATAGCATATCCTGAAGTAGATACTCCGGTTTCTTTGTCTCCATCGAAGTCTGAATCAGAGTATCCAATCAAGTTGAAGTCGTCCACTTGTGTATACTTGATTCCAGGCTTGAGTTCCCTTCAAGTACCTTAGAACTCTTTTTGCAGCAGACCAATGTCCCTCACAAGGCTTTTGAATAAACCTGGAGAGGATTCCAATAGCAAACGAAATGTCTGGTATGGTACTAGTTAGGTAGTTGAGACTTCCTACAAGTTGTCTATACTTTGTTGCATCCTCAAATTCTCTTCCTTCAGTAGATGTGAGCTTTAAGTTTTGTTCCATTGGAGTAGTAAGAGGATTGCATTCTGTCATGCAAAACTTGTTCAAGATCTCCAATGTATTTCTTTTGATGGACTTGGATGTTCGGTTACTTCAATGCTAGGATAGTAGTGAACATAGCCCAAATCAGTCATTTCAAAAATTTTCCCCAATTCCTTCTTTATGGATGCAATGTAGCTTTCATTTTTCCCTGTCATCAAAAGATAATCTACATATACCACAAGATATACAACTGTTTTTCCAACTTTCTTGACAAATAAATTTGCATCATCAAGATCATAATGTTTGAAATTGAGTTGCAGAAGATGCTCAGTCAGTTTTTCATCCTAAGCTCACGATGCTTGTTTGAGACCATACAAGGACTTCAAAAGTTTGCATACTTTATTTTCATGTCCTTTCATAGCAAATCCTTTAGGCTGAGACATAAAAAAATTCTCTTTTAGATCTCCATTTAAGAAAGTAGTTTTTACATCCATTTGATGGACTTTCCAATCGTTCTGAGCTGCTAGTGCAAAGAGTGTCTGGATGGTAGCCCTTTTTATTGTGCGGGAAAAAGTCTCCTCATAATCAACCCCTTCCTTCTATGCAAAACCTTTTGCCACAAGCCTAGCTTTGTGCTTGTTAAGTGAGCCATCAACCTTATACTTATTCTTGTAGACTCACTTGCAGCCAATTGGTTTAGTTCCTAATGGAGGATCAACCAACTTCCAAGTGCCATTATTTATGAGGGCATCATACTCCTTTTGCATCGCTTCTTTCCATTCATCATGAGAAGAAGCTTCTTTGGAGGAATTTGGTTCAAAATCTATAGACAAGTTCAATTCACAATCATAAGAAACATCCATATCAACAGGTGAATTAGAGTCGTCCACATCACCTCCATTTTTTCAGTTTGAATTTCTAGTTCCTGTTTTTCCAACCTCATCAGGATGAACACTTTCAAGTGTCTTTGTCAGCCACTTTGGGGGACCTTTGTCAGATGGTCCAGGCTACTTCGTTGATTAAGTTGGGACTGAATCAAGATTGAGTCTCCCAATTCTATCAATCACATCACTTAAAGCATCATCCGTTGTTGGAGTTTCATGCGGGGGAGATTGTTCTTCAGAAGAAGATTCCACATGTTGATCTAGTATAGGAATTCCTCCTTCAAGATGGGCAGACTGATTATCAAATTCTTGAAATGATTTTTCTTTTGTGAATCTATCTAAGCGATCAAGTTGCCGCTCAACAACATTGTCAGTTTTGGATGATTCAAGAAAAATTACATCTCTAGATACAACAAAATTTTTATTTACTTCATCATAGAGATGATATGATTTGGAGGTTTTTCAATACCCCAAGAGGATACACTTACAACTTCTAGCAACAAGCTTGTTTCTATGTACCTTAGGTATCAAGGCATAACAGGTGGAACCAAAGACCCTGAGATGCTTTACCAAACGAACATGTCCATACCACATTTCATAAGGAGTCTTGTTTCTAATAGCATTAGATGGACATCTATTCTTTATATATGAAGCACATAGAACAACATCAACCCAAAACATTATCTTTAAATTTTTGAAAAAGAGCATGGATCATACCATATTTAATATTTTCCTATTTATTCTTTCAACTACACCATTCTGTTTGAGATTATAAGGTACAATCATTTGATGTTTGATTCCATGTTGGCAAAGATAGTTTTCAAATTCATTTGATGTGTATTCTTTTCCATTATCAATGTGAATAGACCCAATATGAGATTGTGCATCATTTTTAACCTCTTTATGAAAATTCTTGAATGTTTGAAAAGCATCAGATTTGTTCCTCAATAAATAAGCGCAACACATTCTGGTGTAGTCATCAATAAATGTCATGATATATTTATTTCCATTTGCAGAAGGAACAGGCATTGGAGCATATAAATCTGAATGAATGAGTTCAAGTTTTCTATGTGCTCTTGAATTTGAATCATGAAAAGACTGTTTGCTATGCTTTCTTAGAATACAAGCATCACATTGCTTACATTTATTAGGAATTTTAGGCAAACAAACAACACCATTTTTCTTCAACAAGTGGAGGTTGTCATAGTTCAGATGTCCAAATCTAGCATGCCATAATAAACTTGATGGAAGTGTACCTTCTTCATGATGAGAATTGTATGAGAAATGTTGTGCATGAGCAGAGGTTCCTTGCAGCTTGAGAAGTCTTTCTTCTTATATTCCCCTCATGACAAGTGAGTGGTCAGATGAATTTCTTACCTCAAGCTTGCCATCAAACATATGAATGGAGTGGCCTTGCTGACGGATGTGAACCAAGGACAACAAGTTTCTCTTGAGCTGTGGGAGATATAGAACATGATGCAGAAGAAAGTCTGGAAGTCCAGGCAGTTTAAGCCTGATTGTGCCAAGCCCTGATGGCTTGATTTTTTATTGGTCTGTAAAGGATACTGCTCCATCAACATTGTCAATAAATTATTCTAAAAAATATTTTCTATGAGTCATGTGGCAGGTTGCTCTTGAATCAAGCAACAAATCATTTTTCCAAGAAGCAAGTGAAGCATTAAATAAATCTTCATTTACTACAATATTACATTGTGCCACAACATAGTGAGTAGATTCAGGTGCTTTACCTTTGTCTGTATCATCAGTTTTACCTTTATGTTAGTTTCTATTCTCCTCAATTTTGTCCCATGGTAGCTTGCATGTAGATGCATCATGCGATCCATTTCTTTTGCAGCGAATGCAGTGCAAATCTGCCCTTTCTCCTTGAGAATTTCTCCCCCCCCCCCCCCCCCCCCCCTGGTCTGAAATATCTTCCTCTTCCTCTTTGACCACCCCTTCCTCTTGAAGAATCTTGAGTAAGATATTTTTCTTTATGAACAAGGCACACAGCCTCTTCAAAAGATTTAGGGGTTGTCTTCTTTCCAAAAGCTTTCTCTCTTTTAGCAAGCTTTTTCACAAGAGATTCAAAGGTGATATCTTTGAGATTTCCATTTTATTGCAATGAATGCATTCTATAAAAAAATTACTTATGTTGATAGAAAAATACTTCTGCCCATATACAGTAAAATTGTACTTCTGGTGGTAATTTTTTTTTTTAATTACATTTGAAAGGGCATTCTCTCCATATAAGGCTTTGTACTATCTTTGTCTTTAATGAAAATATAAAACATAGATCAGCTATGAATTCTCAAAAGATATAGTGACAAATACGGGGAGCAGAAATGAATACAAAGATGGAGTGGTCCCAACGCAATGAGATGAGCCGATGCCATTGTCAGGTATAGTGCGTAGGAGAGCAGAAATATGGGAAACGGTGCATAGGAAGTGAGCAGTGTATGGAACGTTCTGAAAGTAAGATGAAAAGGAACACTGCTACCAGGTGAGGCCAGTCATTCAAGCAACGTTCAGGAATATGGCCACAAACAATGGCATTTGATTTTAAAACTTCAAAATATCTTCATGTACCGTGAATCCCGGAAGACTTGGTTGAAATAGCTGATAATTGCACCTGAACAGAAGCACAGCATAGTCATAAATAATTTATTAGCATAAATCCAACTTCACTATCTCATAACTGAATGAATGTATCTCGTCAATGTTCGGGCCAAAGTTTAGGCAATGTTCATGGCGAGTGTTTAGGCAGCGTTCAGAAATAAAAACGCATATGACAGACCAGTGTACATCACACAGCATCAACAGTGGAGAGGACAGCGAGCAGTAGGCAGTGGACAGAGAGCAGTAGGCAGAGGACAGAGAACAATAGGTAGATGGGAGTTACAACTATTTTGGGAGCTGGCTCTGATACCATGTCAAACCAGGCAGTCACTCGTCAACCAAAAAATTATTCGTGTTTATTCCTTCAGGTAGGTCTTCATTATATACATGAGGGAAAGATTGTTCACTTCATCTCCCGACGATTGTTCATATTACTTATTTATCTATTTACATTATATTCACCCAATCATGAAGATTAGGTGTGAATAATTAAAAAGATGATTTTTCTTTTTCCAAAATAAACATATATTTTTAAAACAGTGAATTCAACATTTTAAGAAATGAGAGTAAATAAGTGTAAAAGTGTAATTATTTTTAATTAGTATATTTTTAAATAAAAAAATTATTTTGATTTATTGTTTTTATTAAAATTTCAATAATGTTGATTAATTAAATGTAATGACCCCGGAAAATTTATAAATGACTTTTCTGTTGTTACCAGCATGGGTAAAACACTGAACAAGAATTATTTTTACTTTCAAAATTACGCCATTATAAATGTTGTTAATTTATAACTGGAAATGGATTGGAAAATGAAAGTTAATAATTATTCTTTGGGGAATTGTTTTCTTTGCTGGTGATGTAAAGGAAAACGGTTCCCAAGAAAAAACCCTAACTTCTTTCCTTCCTTCCTTAGTGAAAAGGAAAGGAAAAAGAAAGACCGGACTATTAGAGGAACAGACGGAAAAAAAGAAAGGGAATGAAAAATAAAGAAAACATGCTAAGTCTGGTAAGGACCAGATAGCATGGGCACGGACGTGCATTTTAAAATTTGCTGAAGGTAGTAGCCTAGCCAAGAAGCTTGCGGGGAGACTCAATGTTCAGACAGTCTCATGGTCGGGAGGAAGACAAGCTGAAACTAGTTTTCCGCAAAAGAGGAAAATTTTGCAAATAATATTACAGGTAAGTATGTTGTTCTGTTATTAAATACAGTGTAGAGTATCTCAATAGAGGGTTCAAATTACTGGTAGGCCTGTGTTTTCTTTTAAAGATAGGGAACAGAACTTACCCTTGGTCTGTATAATTAATATAGAGGAAATACCAGTAAATTGGTAAAGAATAGGTGTCTTTTTAATACTCAGAGGGTTTGTATGGAAAGAAAAAGGAAACGAAAATTACCCTTGGTCTGTATAAATAATACATAGGAAATACCAATAAAATGGTAAAGGGTAGGTGCCCTTTAATCATATAGAGAACCGGATACCAAATTGCACTTAAATACAGCAAAACCCTGTTGGCAAAATCAACAGTAAAAGAACCAACTGAATATGATTCACATCCATGTTAATCATTGTGTATTTCAAATCGATCAAATAAAAAGGAAATTGCAGCACAGTACTAATATCATTATTAAATCAAACAAGAACCGTTGGATAATTGCTGCGGCCATACGATTACAAAACTAATATCAGATACCCTCAATATAATACCCAATAACGAGAACTTTATTATAACATTCACACGCATGAGACTCTAGGTTACACAAGAGAAACCGATATAAAAGAATAATAAACTGTCACTCTGCAGTTATGTTCGCGGCATATGGTTCACGCCTTCCGAACAAGCGTAGCAGAGTATTAAAGAACAAGGGTATTAAGCATTTCAAGACGGAATAAATCAACTTATAAACAAAACATTATAAAGCTAATATGCACGCAAATATGTACACAATCCATCTACATGCATAATATAACATTGGCGAAAAACAAATGAAATTACCCTTGAACAAGTATTGACTTGATTCCAAATAAAACAAGGGAAAATCACTATACCCATTAACTGTATTGTGCTCAGTGTATGAGACACATCCTTAAAACATAAGTTCAATTTATGATGTAAGAAGAATGTCTTGTGGAATAACAGAGACCAGACAATCATCGAATCACTACTCCTAGATAAACAAGAAACTCTTATGGAATGCAGTTCACATCCCATACAATACAGTAATACATTTAACCACCCGGAACTGAAAAGTTCCTCCAAAAACAAAATGACAATAAGACCAAAATGGTCATGAAATTCGATGCCTCATGAAATGGCATTCAGTAAGTTCCCGAAAGAGTATGGCCGGTGAACCAACTCCTCAGCAGAAAGCTCAAAGGAGCGACCTGGCATAAGAAAAAGGAACGTAACCACAGGAGCCGACACCAATCTCAGATATACACCATTAAATAGGAGTATTGAAGTCCATACCCGGAATGTGGAATGAGCACCGGTAGAACTGTTGGCAATTCCTTTCTCCGCGTCATGGACTCGCCAAACGTGTCATACGCAATCAGAACAAATTCATGAGTAATAGCTTAAATAGTTCTTTATTTCAACAAGAAGTTAAAGGTTCAGTGATCAAATGTCATTAAAAAAGATACATATGAGGTCCATACTCGGGACATTGATTGAACACCGACAAACTGCTGGTAAATCCTTTCTCTGCGACATGGATTCGCCGAGCCTGTAATATACTTTCACAGCAAACTTATGAATGATGCAACCCCATAAGGACGGCCTTTAAAAAAAAAGAACTGAAGGTGAAAATACTAAATACGCGAAGGCGTAACATACTTATTCTTCCGCTATTGGAAAAGAACGCGGAGGAGGATACTGCATCCTTCTCAGTGACGGCGTTCGGCCTCACCTCCAATCACAAGGAAACAAAACTCAAGCATAACGATGGCAGACTTGCAAGTAGAGGAAACCCTCTCAGAAAACTAACCACGCACAAATGAAAGCCTTAAGCCCTAGAAAGGTCCAGATGAAGTCCTCGTCTTCGCTCTTGGCCATTCGATGGAGGAAGGACTGATCATCACCGTTCGTTAAGTCTGGAATCCCAAGACATTAGTACTACGCCAGAAGTATTAATGTCAACAACTACCCGCCATTGAAAATCAGATCGGTAAGGGAAACATTCTTCAAGGAGATCCAGTTGTCTGTCATCTAGCTAATCAACCATTAATGAGAATAGATATGGAAACCTTGTCGCAATGCCAACGCAGCCATGCGTACACAGGAAATCCATTCAGTAGCCAGCATCGAGATGTGTAGTGGGTGAGTCCACATGCCAACACAGATGGGATATTGGCGGACGATGCCTCATTAAATTTTATAAGAGCTATGAGATGGTGATATAAAATTGTTAACCCTTCGAACATTGTGATATGACATATATATTATGAAGATAACCTTAGAAAATTGTAACATGTCCTACATGGTTATGCATATAACCACCGAACTATGTATTATGACATATATGGTTAGGCATATAATAATTTTTTTTTTTACATGGTTATAATATAGTAAATACTGAATGGGGTTCATGACATGTGGTATCAGAGCCAAGTTACAAAAGTGAGGCCTCTGGGAAAAATAGAGATGCCATCAATAATAAATATGTTACTTGTATAAATATTGTTCAGTATACTAATATCCTCTTATTTTGTCATTAAAATTTTATTAACTAGTACAGGTTTAGGAATTCAAAGAATTTCAACATGAGGAGAGCAGACAGTACATCTCGTAGATATGCAATGGGACAAGGGGCACATGGATCGGAGAGTAACACTGAGTTATGGGTACAGCTGGGAGAAGAAGCCAGAAATACAAACCAAGCTATTCTAGAAACAATACAGGAGCTAAAGAATGAGATGGCTCGGTTGCAAGAGGACAACGCACGATTAACAATGGAACAAGAAAGAATTTTAAAGATTTTCTCTGACAGACAAAACCAACCACTAGTTAAACCTAGCACGGAACAGAAGAGAATATCGGAAGAACAGAACCATCACGTGCCCCCAAAGTGATCAGAGGAACAAGAGGAACGTTCTGATAATGCGTATGAACAACAAACCTCAAAGAGATAAAGGGTGGAATTACAAGGGGAATTCTGTAAGATAAAACCACCACACTTTGATGGGGAACAAGAAGAAGCAGTGGAAGCATGGTTGATGAACATGAATAAGTATTTTCAGTTGTATGAATACGACCATAATCTTAAGGCACGATTGGCTATTTTCCAGCTGTAGGGAAAGGCTACCTTATGGTGGGAGGAAGTCAAAATTATAAAGGGAGTGACTGAGCAGACTATTACTTGGGAAATTTTCTAAAGGTATTTTAAGGAGAGGTATTTAACCGAACATTTTTATGATGAAAAGGCAACGGAATTCCACGATTTATGGTTAGGGCAACAGACCATGGATGAATTCATCACCCAGTTTACCTCCTTACACTGTTATGTACCATATATAAGGGAGGAAAAGGAGAAAGTACAACGATTTGTCAGCAGCTTTCCACCTTATATGCGAGAGAGGATTGAGTTCGACAATCCAAATTCGATGGATGAGGCGATTCGTAAAGCCATAATTTTCTATCAACAAAGTAAGCAAAAATGGGAAGCTGCTGGTAGGAAATGGAATGAGAAAAAGAGTTTCAAGTCAATTGGAAGAAATAGAGGAAACCGTAGTGGCGGAAGCAAGGGGAATGGCGAAGGACTAAATAGATGAATTCCATCAAAATCTACATCTAAACTCAAGATAGTAAATGAAACCCAGGGTGGTGAACAGCATGCTAGATTGGACAGCGAAGGGACAGCAAGGCCCCCGGTTCAGTGGTGGGGCTGTGGAGGGCCGCACTATGTCAAAAACTGCCCACAACGTAAGGGAACAAAACAACTATCCCAAATTCATGAAGCTTCAACGGTTGGCGAGGTTGGACGTAGTGTGCCCAGAATTAATGTAGCACTGGAGGATCGACAAGCACAGTATCAACCAACAATGGTCGAATTTGAAGGTAAAATCTCAGACTTTCCCATAGTTGTTTTAATTGATCCAGGGGCTACACTAAGCTATATAAGTCCAAAATTAGTAGAACGATGTAATTTATAGCCTGTTAAATTTAAAATTCCTTGGCTGGTACAATTGGCTACTGGAGCCAAAAGGCGGGTAATGGCAAAAATCGATAATTGTTCCTTTACTATAGCAGAACAACCGATAATGGCTGATTTAAATATACTCCCTCTTGGTTCATATGACGTTTAATTGGGATGGACTGGTTGGAAAAACATTGGTCTTTAGTGGACTGCAAAACCAAGGTTATATACTACAGAGATCAGCACAGAAACATGAAGGAAATGCAGGGAATTAAGCGACCTATGCAGATCCGTCCAATAACTGCAACCGAACTAGCAAAGTGCATCCGAAAACAATGCCAGATTTATGCTATTCAAGTGGGATATGTTGATGCTAAGGATAAAATAGCAACATTGAATGACATCCCTGTAATACGATAATTTACATATGTATTTCCAGAAAAAAATTCCTGGATTACCACCAAAAAGAAATATAGACTTTACTATAGAATTGGTACCAGGCGCAACCCCAGTATCACGAGCACCTTACAGAATGAGTGTGCCTGAGTTAACAGAGTTGAAAATGCAGTTGTAAGAATTATAGGATAAAAACTACATTCGGCCCAACGTATCACCATGGGGAGCCCTAGTATTATTTGTTAAGAAGAAAGATGGAACTTTACGGATGTGTATTGACTATCGCCAGCTGAATAAGCTGGCCATCAAAAAGAAATATCCGTTACCTCGGATCGATGAACTGTTTGATCAAGTAAAAGGCGCAACGGTGTTTTCTAAGATTGATTTGCGATCAGGCTACCATCAGATCTGAATTAAGGAAGAGGACATTGCTAAAACTGCTTTTAGAACAAGGTATGGAGATAATGAATTTGTAGTATTACCTTTTGGGTTAACAAACGCCCCTGCAACCTTTATGTGTCTGATGAATAATATATTTCATCAATATCTAGATCGATTCGTGCTGATATTCATTGATGATATACTGATATATTCTCGCACCAAGGAAGAACACCAGGAACATCTCAGAATGGTACTACAGACCCTTCGAGAACATCAGTTATACACCAAGTTTAGTAAATGTGATTTCTTCAAGGAAGAAATCCAATACTTGGGTCATGTCATTACAAAGAATGGGATTACAGTGGACCCAGAGAAAATAAAAGCTATAATGGATTGGCCCATACCCAAAGATGTGGCAGACATTCAGTCCTTTATGGGATTAGCCGGATATTACAGGCGATTCGTGGAAGGCTTCTCCAAAGTGGCCTTCCCCATCACCTCATTGCAGAAAAGGGGAAAAGCATTCCAATGGACCACAAATTGCCAGAAAAGTTTTGAGCAGTTGAAACATCTACTCACTACAGCACCCATTTTGAGTATCGGTGATCCTGATAAAGATTATGTGGTATGCACGGACGCAAGAAAAGAAGGTTTGGGAGGAGTATTAATGCAAGAAGGCAAAGTGATTGCATATGAGTCTCGAAAGTTGAAAGAGCATGAGCAGAAATACTCTTCTTATGATTTAGAATTGGCTGTCGTCATGCATGCCTTGAAAATGTGGCAACATTATCTTATGGGCAGAAAATTTATGTTGCTAACCGACCATCACAGTCTAACAAATTATTTTAGTCAACCCAATTTGAATGCTAGACAAGCAAGATGGGTAGATTTCTTAAGCGGTTTTCATTTTGACATTAAACACTTATAGGGAAAGGAGAATCGAGTGGCAGATGCCTTATGTCGAAAGGTACAAAATCTGTATGAAATTTCCATTAGTGAATGGAAAAGTCCTTTCGGAGAAATGATAAAGGAAGCCGCGGAACAAGATGCCGAGTATCAGCAAATAAAACAGCAATTACAACAACCTTCCAACGAGAAAAATCTGCAAGGATATGAATTTGATGATACAGGAATGTTATACTACCAGAAAAGATTATTTGTACCAAACAAAAACAGTATTAAGAATATGATACTGGATGAATTCCACATTATCCATTACGCAGGTCATCCTGGATACCAGAAAATGATTACAGCAATCAGAAAGGATTACTTCTGGCCACGGAAGAAGAAGAACGTGGCTGAATATTTGCCACGTTGTTTGGAGTGCCAACAAATTAATGCAGAACATCAGCATCCGGCTGGATTGCTACAACCACTACCCATTCCAGAATGGAAATGGGAAACCATTTCCATGGATTTCATCATTGGATTACCTAAGACAAAGAAAAACAATGACTCCATTATGGTGGTTGTAGACAAGTTGAGCAAAGCTGGCCATTTCATACCTGTATAATCCACATATACAGCCGCACAAATCGCTCACATTTTTATGCAGAACGTGTTCAGATTACATGGACTCCCAAAGACAATAATTTCGGATCGAGATGTAAATTTTACATCTGCCTTTTGGAAGACGTTATTCACTGAACTGGGAACTCAGCTGAACTTTAGCA
Source organism: Pinus taeda (assembly GCA_000404065.3). Classification (NCBI taxonomy): domain Eukaryota; kingdom Viridiplantae; phylum Streptophyta; class Pinopsida; order Pinales; family Pinaceae; genus Pinus; species Pinus taeda. Next base: position 57,409 of record APFE031499553.1, read on the forward strand.
TGGCATATCATCCTCAAACCAATGGGCAGACAGAATGAGTAAACCAAGTAGTAGAAGATATGCTAAGGGCTTATGTAATGTAGCAACTTATGGTATGGGAATAATACTTACACTTGGTGGAGTTTTCATATAATAATGGATATCATACCTCAACGCAAATGAGCCCTTTTGAAGTTTTGTACGGTCGAAAATGCCGCACGACTTCGAATTGGGGCGGACCCAAAGATAGAATGAGTTTGGGACCGAACATGCTCACATAAATGGAAGATATGGTCAAAAAATTACGCGCCAACTTGAAAGCTGCTCAAGACAGACAGAAAAATTTTGCTGATCGCAAAAGAAGATTCAGGTAATACCTGGTTGGAGACCATGTGTACATTAAAATTCAAGCCAAAAGGAGTACCTTGCAGTGGAGCGGGTGTGCCAAACTAGCACCCCGATATTGTGGACCATTCCAAGTCCTGGCAAGAATTGGACCAGTAGTGTACCAACTCGCCTTGCCAAGCCACATTCGAGTTCATAATATTTTTCATGTTTCCGTGTTAAAGAAATATGTCTATGATCCTAAACATGTGATCAAATGGCAGGATATTCAGGTGGGAATTGTTGATTACAATGAGCCTGGAAAAAATGATTTTTTTTTTTTAAAGCTAACTTAAACATTGTATGTGGCAGGTCGAACCAGAAGGAGAGGTGCTAGTCGAACCACTGAGCGTCCTCGACCGGAGAGAAGTGCAGCTGCAGAGACGAGCTATTACCCAAGTTAAGGTACAATGGCGGCATTATGGTCCTGAGGAGGCCACTTGGGAAGATGAAATATTAATGAAAAGAACCTATCTGGAGTTGTTTATGACTGAGAGACATCGGGACGATGTCCAATCTCAGGGGGAGGAGATGTAATGACCCCGGAAAATTTATAAATGACTTTTCTGTTATTACCAGCATGGGTAAAACATTGAACAAGAATTATTTTTACTTTCAAAATTACGTCATTATAAATGTTGTTAATTTATAATTGGAAATGGATTGGAAAATGAAAGTCAATAATTATTCTTTCGGGAATTGTTTTCTTCGCTGGCGATGTAAAGGAAAATGGTTGCCAAGAAAAAAAACCTAACTGCTTTCCTTCCTTCCTTAGTGAAAAAAGAAAGGAAAAAGAAAGATCGGGTTGTTAGAGGAACAGACGGAAAAAAAGAAAGGGAATGAAAAATAAAGAAAACATGCTAAGTCTGGTAAGGACCAGATAGCATGGGCACAGAGGTGCATTTTAAAATTTGCTGAAGGTAGTAGCCTGGCAAGGAAGCTTGGGGGGCGACTCGATGTTCATATGGTCTCATGGTCGGGAGGAAGACAAGCTGAAACTAGTTTTCTGCAAAAGAGGAGAATTGTGCAAATAATATTACAGGTAAGTATATTGTTCTGTTATTAAATACAGCGTAGAGTATCTCAGTAGAGGGTTCAAATAAATGGTAGGCCTGTGTTTTCTTTTAAATATAGGGAAAAGAAATTACCCTTGGTTTGTATAATTAATACAGAGGAAATACCAGTAAATTGGTAAAGAATAGATGTCCTTTTAATCATCAGAGGGTTTGTATGGAAAGAAAAAGGAAACGAAAATTAACCTTGGTCTGTATAAATAATACACGGGAAATACCAATAAAATGGTAAAGGGTAGGTGCCCTTTAATCATATAGGGAACTGGATACCAAATTGCACTTAAATACAGTAAAACCCTGTTGGTAAAATCAACAGTAAAACAACCAACTGAATATGATTCACATCCGTGTTAATCATTTTTTATTTCAAATCGAACAAATAAAAAGGAAATTCCAACACATTACTAATATCATTATTAAATCAAACAAGAACCGTTGGATAATTGTTGCGGCCATACGATTACAAAACTAATATTAGATACCCTCAGTATAATAGCCAATAACGAGAACTTTATTATAACAGTCGCATGCATGAGACTCTAGGTTACACAAGAGAACCCGATATAAAAGAATAATAAACTGTCACTCTGCAGTTATGTTCGCAGCGTATGGTTCACGCCTTCCGAAAAAGCGTAGCAGAGTATTAACGAACAAGGGTATTAACCATTTCAACACAGAATAAATCAACTTATAAAATAGAACATTATAAAGCTAATATGCGTGCAAATATGTACACAATCCGTTTGCATGCATAATATAATGTTGGCGGAAAACAAATGAAATTACCCTTGAACAAGTATTGACTTGATTCCAAATAAAACAAGGGAAAATCACTATACCCATTAACTGTATTGTGCTCAGCGTATGAGACACATCCTTAAAACATAAGTTCAAATTATACTGTAAGCAGAATGTCTTGCGGCGTAACAGAGACCTGACAATCATCGAATCACTACTCCTAGATAAATAGGAAACTCTTATGGAATGGAGTTTGCATCCCATACAGTATAGTAATACATTTAACCACCCGGAACTGAAAAGTTCCTCCAAAAACAAAATGACAATAAGACCAAAAGGGTCATGAAATTCAATGCCTCATGAAATGGCATTCCGCAAGTTCCCGAAAGAGTATGGCCGATGAACCAACTCCTCAATAGAAAGCTCAAAGGAGCGACCTAGCATAAGAAAAGGGAACGTAACCACAGGAGCCGACACCAATCTCAGATATACACCATTAAACAGGAGTATTGAAGTCCATACCAGGAATGTGGAATGAGCACCGGCAGAACTGTTGGAAATTCCTTTCTCCGGGGCATGGACTCGCGAAATCTGTCATACACAATCAGAACAAATTCATGAGTAATAGCTTAAATAGTTCATTATTTCAACAAAAAGTTAAAGGTTCAGTGATCGAATATCATTAACAAAGATACATATGAGGTCCATACGCGGGACGTGGATTGAACACCGGAAAACTGTTGGTAAATCCTTTCTCCGCGGCATGGATTCGCCGAGCCTGTAATATATTTTCAGAGCAAACTTATGAATGATGCAACACCGTAAGGACGGCCTTTGAAAAAAAAAGAACTGAAGGTGAAAATACTAAATACGCGAACGCGTAACATAACTGTTCTTCCTCTATTGGAAAAGAACGTGCAGGAGGATACTGCATCCTTCTCAATGATGGTGTTCGGCCTCACCTCCAATCACAAGGAAACAAAACTCAAGCATAACGATGGCGGACTTGCGAGCAGAGGAAACCCTCTCAGAAAACTAACCACGCGCAAATCAAAGCCTTAAGCCCTAGAAAGTTCTAGATGAAGTCCTCACCTTCGCTCCTGGCCGTTCCATGGAGGAAGGACTGATCATCACCGTTCGTTAAGTCTGGAATCCCGAGACATCAATACTACGCCAGAAGTATTAATGTCAACAGCTACCCGCCATGCGAAAATCAGATCAGTAAGGGAAACATTATTCAAGGAGATCCAGTTGTCTGCCGTTTGGCTAATCAACCATTAATGAGAATAGAAATGGAAACCCTGTCGCACTGCCAACGCAGCCATGCGTACACAGGAAATCCATTCAGTAGCCAGCATCGACATGTGTAGTGGGTGAGTCCATGTGCCAACACCGATGGGAGGTTGGCGGACGATGCCTCATTAAATTTTATAAGAGCTATGAGATGGTGATATGAAATTGTTAACCCTTCGAGCATTGTGATATGACGTATATATTATGCGGATAACCTTAGAACATTATAACATGTCCTACATGGTTATGCATATAACCACCGAACTATGTATTATGACATATATGGTTAGGCATATAATAATTTTTTTTTTTTACATGCTTATCATATAGTAAATACTGAATGGGGTTCATGACATTAAAAAGAGATGTTCAATTGTTTTATAATCTTGTTTTTGTCTTGATATTATAATATAATTCTTCATGATATTAGGAATGAATTTTAAATGTATAAACAAATTTAAAACTAGTGAAAAGCTTATAACCCTATCCATTTAATAACTAAAATTTATCATTGGAACATTTTTTTTTCCAAAATTACACAAAACTTATATAAAATGTCAAAAAGGCATTAACATTTCTATTACATCACACAAATTGAATTAATAAATATATATATTATATATATATATATATATTATAATATATATATATAATATTTTCTTCTCACTTTTAAAAAATTATTTCAAATTTGTTCATTTATTAACTTACTATATTCTAAATAAAAAAAAATTTAATAAATAAATAAACTTAAGTATTCATTATTACATAAAGTAAATCGCTAAAGACAAATTAAAAATATATCAACTTTTAAAAAATAAAATATTTTGTTAAATATTTTCCCTTTATTTCATTAAAATAAATTATGTATTTAAATAAAATCAGCACAAGTTTAATTATTGAGTCCAATTAATTTTTAAATAAATATAATTATTTTAAAAAAATTCAATGATCACCCTTATATTAACAAAAGCTTTAAAAACAAGCTTTCTTTGAGAAAATTTAATACAAAACAATAAAATCATTTTAGAGATTTTCAATTTTTCATAATGAAAATTTCAATTCATAAAAAACCATAAAAATCATTTTACAAAATTTTTAAATAATTATTGATTTAATGAAATATCAGAAGAAATAACAGCACGATCCAGCTGTTCATCGAAACCAGAAAACCATATGCCTTTTTAAGTAGGTGCTGCTATTGATTCATCCAGGCATAGAACACGCTGCTTATTTGAAAAACCTCGGTGGAAGTATCCCTTTTTGCGAGGGCAACCCATCTAAGTTGCTTGAGGGGAGAGAGCAGTTTCTTTTGGAAGGCAATGAGCTCGGGTGGTGGTTTTAATCACACGCCTGGCAATGATGGCCAGATCGAATTAGACAAAATCATGATTTTTGTCAAAATATTTCTTGTTCTGCTTGTACTCGTAATTTCATTATGCGTTAATGGCAGATGGATTTGGACTTGGGTAAACTCTGCTACATTTGCCCGAGCGAGATCCGAAGAACGGGAGAGACTGCACAATGTGGGATTGGATTCTGCGGTATTAGAGACGCTGCCCAAGTTTGTGTATCGATCACACAATTTCACGGATCGGTTAGAGTGTTCAATATGTCTGTGCGAGTTGCAGGAGAATGAGAATGGCCGGACTCTGCCCAATTGCAAACATAGGTTTCATGTGGACTGTATCGACATGTGGTTTTTCTCGCATTCCACTTGTCCCCTTTGCAGAACCTACGCTCAGCCCCAACAACCAGTTTTGGAATCCGCTAGAATAGGGCAGGATTCGGCTACAATCCCCGCACCAATGGCTTCAGGAATCCATCCCAATCTGAATTGGGAGGAAGGACAGACCGCAAACTCTGAAGAAGAATATGATCCGGAGAACCCACCAAATATATAGGTTCGAGATTGCTATGTAGAATCGATCGTCCGGCAGAGAGCCAGTGGATTGTAGGAACCATATTAGTCATACCATATGATCTCAATTGTGATGTATCGTTCTATACTTCTTTTTTAATGGTACACCTAAGTAAATTATGCCTCAAAAGCAACACAAATGGGTTCTGGTTGAATTTTGCATTTGATCCATCCTTTGTTTTCGGTTCCAATCTTGACGTTTTTATTGGATACAAACCAAAGTTATTTAATTATATTGCATCGAAAGATTCTGATTTACGATTAAGGCTTTGTTAATGCTCTAAGATTTTGGAGAAGTGTAGCGTTTTTTTTAGACAATCTAACATTGAATAAGACTTTTTGACATACTGAAGTAACACATGCCAAGGTTAACCGGTCAATCGTACTACGTCTGTTTAACCTTTGCCACAATTGCAATGGAAGGTACAAAACAATTTCAAGGTTCAACCTAGGATATTTATGACCGAAAAAAATCTTCCAAATCAGTCTGAAGAGACCTTTTTTAAATTTTGTAGACTTATTTGTAGAAAGGGTTTTCTGTTACACTTCATCTCTTTTAATTAATGGGATTCAAGTTAAGTCGTTATTATTATAAAATTTTATAATTATTTGGTTTGTGAGAGTTTTATATTTTATGAAAAGTAAATTCAAATTCTGTGAAAAATGCGGAAAGTATAGAATATAATCTTCTAAAATATTTAATATTTTAAAAATAATAATAATATTATTATTTAAAAAGAATATATAAACTATTTTGAAAGAGACTAAAGATATAATTGTTTATATTACTTGATAAGTGTTTTATAAAAAAAAAATTATAAATGGCTTTTTATATAAAAATAAATATTATTGATTATTTGTTGTAATTAGAGGTGTTCTATAGTTATATAGTCCAATATGGAGTACATCTCACATAAATATATAAACATTTAACATTTTTTTTAGAAATCAATATAAGTAAAGAGGTTTATGAACATTCAAAAAATAGGTATGGTAAGTAAATAAAAATATAAATAAAGTGGAGGTATGATAAATAAATAAAACCTTTTTTTATATTTACTCCAAAAGTATGGTAAATAAAAAAATATAAAAAAACTAGAGGTATGGTAAATAAATAAAACCTCTTTTTATATTTAATCTATAAACTTCTTTATATTTACGAAGACTCAAAAAAGAGGTTTTATTTAGGTGTAGGCTATAGGCCAAATACTATTTTAATACCATGGGCCAAATTATTATTAATACCATGCAAAAAAACATTATTAACCATGATATTAATATTAAAAAAAATGAAGATGGCACATGATATTGACCCATGGTATTGAGAATCTGTTGTATTGACCCACTATAGGCCAAATACCATGGGCCAAATTATTATTAATACCATGCAAAAAAAACATTATTAAACCTAATGTTAATATTAATAAAAATAAAGATGGCACATGGTATTGACCCATGGTATTGAGAATCATTGGTATTGACGCATGGTATTCAAGTGCAATGTAATCTATTTAAATAGGGAATCTCTCTAAACACTTGCTAAATCCAAAGTAAAAATACATCTATGCTGGTTATTTCTATTTCATATTTCTTTGATACTTTAAAAAAACCCTTATATTTAATATAATGTACAGAAATATTGTTTATTACATTTGATTTTTAGTTTTCCTCTTTTATTAATTACAATAAAAAAATATTTTCTTTTACGTTCTTCTAGTACTTTAGATTTCATATTTCTTTTTTATATTCCTGGCAAGCTTTTTAGTTTAGGATAGTGAAGACAAATGCCATCCATTACAATTGAGCTTTTATCATTCTTTGTCGTTTATTGCAGGATTTTGTATTTTGGGGAATATTTTGCAGTTTGCATTTAAATTGTTTTCTTATTGTGACAAAATGGTGACTTCTGTTGGTTGTTAATACGTAATTTACAGAGTATTGCGAAAGAAATCTGGGTTTATTTTTTAAAAGTTGATAACGAGCTGAGGAAAATATCGAAACAATACACGGAAGGACACACACTCAAAAAAATACTTTGTATTGCTAATAGAAAAGCGTTCTTAATTTTCAATATAACGTTAAGAGTATCACGCTAGTGACGGTTTACTGTGATGAAAAATAACTTCATTTGTTTTTACATAAGGCCGGTTGACAAATTATTTCAATTTTTTCATAGATGTTTATTTTTATTTCAATTGCAAATGGTAAAATATTTTAAAATTTTATTTTGGTTTTATTTATTATAATAATTCAATTTAATGGAAGATCTCAGAATATGTTAGAATTAGAATGTCGATGCTTAAAATATTTTCGATTTCAAATTTGCTTTGAAATTTAAGTGTAAATTTCAAAATATTTTATAAATATAATAACAAATTAAAAATTTCCTTAAATTCAAATTAAATCTCGAAATAATTTTAAATGTTAAATCAAATTAAATGTCAACATAATTTTAAATATAGACATATGTTCGAATTTGAATAAATTAAATTAAATCAGTTTCTAAAAGAACTCTTTGATGTGAAGTTTTATTTTTCAAAAAGAAAAAAAAGCAGTATATGTATTAATGTAAGAATATTTACATACTGAAAAAGTAATATGCTTTGACATCAACAAGGTATAATAAGGCAGTGTAAAAACAGAGCAGACTGAGATAATAGATACATTGCAAGGTAAATCACAATATGTATGCTAAAAGATGAGTATGAAAAACTCATCAAAGTTACGAGGATAACTTCCAGGTTCATATGGATATAAAACGAAACTAACCACTTGGGATAGAACCAAAAGATACTAAAGAGATCATACCTTCTGCAAATAGGTAAAAATCGTTTGGCAAAAAGAAAAATACCTTATAGATACCAAAAAATAGATTGGATCAAGTACCCAGCCAAGAGAAATTTTCTATCTGGAATGTGGCTGAGCCCATTTGTATCTCCATTTTCCATATGCCAAGCTGGCTCACTAGTCTCATCTTTGACAAAACATCAGCTTTCTGGATCTGAGTCTGTCCACATGTTTAAGACTCTAGTCCTTTTTCCTGTACCATAATGCATCTATCTTGTTCATCCGTCATGTTAATATGAGAAGCTTTATGACTGATTTCCTTTTGACATGATCAATGATGATTTTTGAGTCCCCGAAGGTGTAAAGGTTCTAAATGTTAAAAAATGTGCCTAGATGAAGAAGATCAGCCAAAGCCATTGCTTCAGCTTTATTGTTTGTACCCTTTCCTCCATTCCAAAAAATGGAGATTTTCTGCTCTTCATTCATTTCAATTAGAATGCCACAAGCACATGTACCCTACTGAGAAGCCCCATCAAAAAAAGCCCGTGGGAAGCCCATCTGTAAAACTACATTGTTCCTTGAAATTTTGTTTTTATTTTTATGATCACTCATCTTTGTTGGCAGAGATGAATGAGTAGAAATAATCTTGTCTAGCACATGATTTTGATTTTCCTTCCCATCGTGAAAAACTAAACTATTTCTCCACTTCCATATAGACCATAGAAGAAGTTGCGGAATAGATCTAAGCCTTTTTTCCTGAGAGCTCCACCATATCAAAGCTTCTTGCACAGTAGAATGTGTCACCAACTTGATCCCAAAATAATGATCTAGGTCCATTCATAACTGTATTGTGAAGGAGCAATTTAGGAATAAATGTGAGTTAGTTTCTTCCTCCTTTTTGCACAGTGAACAAATACTTGGACCAGCCCAATTCCTCTTTTGAAGATTCTGCCAAGTAAGATTTTTATTATGAAACACAAGCAGGAAAAGTGTATCATTTTGCTCGGAGCCCCAGTTTTCCACATTGGTAGCAAAAAAATCATATTATTAGGAAAGGGGATATCTTTAACTAATTTAGAGTAAATGTCTTTTACTTGTACTTCTATCCCCTTCCTTTTCCCCCTCCAGGTAAGGGAATCATTTCCTTCCGAACAACATATTCGAGAAAGTTTCATATGCATCATTATGCTATTCCATTGGTGAATTAATTCACCTCCTAAACCCAAGACTGTAGGCTCCTTCCAAATAGGGATAACCCCCTGCCATCCTGCTATAATATTCCAAGTGAAAAAACCCCTTCTATGGAGGGCCTTTATGATCTTTTGAGGAATGATGAGATTTTCCTCAACGCCCATTATATGATCAAAACCAATATAAACATTTCTTCCATTTTGGATGTTCGAAGAGAGATTTTGTAGGAAGATAGACTCTATTTTCCCGAAACTTAGCCAAATAGTAGACCCATGTGAGTGACCAATAGTTCATTTTCTATACCAATATATTAATTCCTTGTTCCTCATGTATTTCTTCCTTAATGAAGTACTCCAAAGGTTGTCCCCACTAATGGCTCTCCATAGTGTTTTACGTAGAAGAGCTTTACCAAAAGTTCTAATATCCAAAATACCCCAACCCCCCAGCTCTTTAGGAAGTGTAATATTTCTGAGACTAGTCAAATGATATTTTCTTTTCTCCCTACAGCCACCCCATATATAGTTTTCCATCAGCTTGTTGAGCATAGAGATGATCCTTGAGGAGATAAAGAATATATGGCCCCAACATACTGTCATATGGGCTAGACCTGATTGTGCCAAAACCACCCTGCCAGCCAAAGAGAGACACTTGAATTCCCGCCCAACAATTCTTTTGTGGAAGCGGTCCAAAATCCACATCCAATCAGATTTCTTATAATGCTCAAGTTTTAGATAAAAACCTAGATATTTAACCCCATCCTTGATAGGATTCACCTTAATATTAAACAAATCCTCCAGATATTGTTTTGAGACCATATCCCCATCGTCACAGTAAAAAGAGGACTTCCCTTCATTGATTAGGATACTCGATGCTCTTTGGAAATTTTTAGTATGTTATGAATGCTTGCCCATGCAAGCCTACAGAGTTTTTCAAAAATCATGATATCATCAACAAATAAATTGTGGGAGATATGGATACCCCTACAGATCATCAAAGGCTTACATTGCTTATCCTTTATAGCCCTTCTAATTTGCAAACTTAAAGAGTCCATAGTATGAATGAAGAGGAGAGGAGAAAGGGAACATCCCTGCCTAAGACCCCTCCCTGCCAAGAAAAATTTTGTTGGAAGACCATTTATAAGGACAACAAATTTAACATTTTCCACACAAGCCATAATCCAGCTCACACACTCATTTGATAGTCCTATTTTACATATTATGCACCTGAGAAAACCCCAATTAAGACTCTCATAAGATTTTTTTAGATCTAGTTGAAGAATAGCAGCATTCAACTTCTTGGTATGAAGTGTGTGTAAGATTTCATGTGTGTTAGTCAATGCCTCTATTATGTTATTGTTGTGGAGAAAACCATGTCGTTCCGGAGAAATGAATTCTGACAAGGTCCCATGAATTCTTTTTGCAATTATCTTGGAGATGATTTTGTAAATTACATTGCAAAGGGAAATAGGCCTAAAATACAAGAAAACATAAGGTGTTTTCTTCTTAGGAAAGAGAGCAATATATGTGGAGGAAATATGTTGATGAATACTTCCCTGCTGTCTTGACTCCTCCACCATTGCGAGAAGATCATTCTTAATCAGGTCATAAAAATGAATGAAGAACTCAATAGACCACCCATCTGGTCCAAGGCTTTTGTCCTTTTTGAAATATTTCATAACTAATAGAAGTTCCTCTTCAGAGATAGGCTACCATAATTCTTTGTTTTTTCCCTCATCAAACATAGTGGGAAATAGGTCAATACCCCATAAGATGTCCTCCATACTACATGCCCCATTTCTTTTGTAAGAATTTTCGAAATAGGCCTCCGCTTCTTTTGAAATCTCCTCCTGAGAGGCCAGCAAAGCTCCCTCCTCACTTTGAATCTCCCAAACTGAGTTTGTTTCCCTCCTATTATTTGCAAATATATGGTAAAATTTTGTGTTTTTATCACCTTCCTTTAGCCATAGAACTCTACTCTTCAACCTCCACGAAGCTTCTTCAATAGCCATCAATTTATGTCTTTTTTTTTCTAGCTCCACGATACGAGCACAGATCTAAAGAGAGTATTTATTTCCCTTTTTTACTTTCTCAGCTATCAAATCCTATTCTTTTTTAATCTCCCTCAATGCTAACCTGTTATGTTTTTTCTTATTATTCTGCCATCTTTTCACATTCTCCTTTAGAGTGCAAAGATTATCAACAAGATCTTATGATGGAGAAAAATTCCCCACAAGAAAGCCCAAAGACCAAGATTTTCTAACCAGATCATTAAACTCATTATCTTCTAAACAAACTCTATTAAATTTGAAAGGTACCCATTTTCTAAAATTTCTTTCACCCCATTGCAAGGATATAGGCCTATGGTCGAAAATATAGAAATTTTTTATATTAGAAACCGGCCTCCCCATGCGATCCATTAATTTATCAATAATCATGAACCTATATAGCCTTTTAACTAGGTAGAAATTGCCAATCCTGACATTTTCCCATGTCAGGCCCTTATGATCCGAATTTAAACAGGAACACAATAAAATACAGAGATAACCATATACACAAAGATGCAGCGGAAATAATACTTCATTTCAT